>JADDOH010023792.1:0-23127 GCA_016648135.1 Agrypnia vestita | reverse complement strand
AGCTCAATATATGATTATATTATAGTTGACTCGGATATGTCGTTGTTCCACGATGTGTGGGTGCCAATTTGCTTTTAACCATAGATAACGCAAACGCGCGTGCTCCAGCCGTTTCGTCACTTGAGTTGTGTGTCGCTTGCGTTAGCGATTCCGGCTAAAGTCCAGGTAATTAATATTTAAAATTGCAGATTTCGTCTAAATATTGATGTCCAAGTAATATATCGAATTTGTTTGGCAAAACACCGTATAGTCGTCCGATATCTTCACACATTACCCACCGCGCGGGGCAATAGCCCCGCTTGTCAATAGACAAGCGAGTATACTAGGCGGACATCTAGATGTCACTGCTACGATTATTACCTACTCGAATTGATAAAAATAGTTTTCACCTTATCACAAGTAAGTTTCTATAAATTCTATAAATATGGGGGCATCCTATGAAACAATTTTGTTCACACACTTATTATAAACTAATGAAAGGTAAAACCTGCATATATGGAAGATTATACGATTTGAAATAAATGTGTAAGAGACTACTATTCAAATAAATTATATTTTTTATTCTAGTTAACAATTTTATTCGAACACTTATGATGTTCAAGAGAAAAATTCAAGAGTCCTAAATTGATCTCAGGTAGCAATATCCAAAAATTTACAATAAATGTTTGAATGCAGTCATCGAGGATTACTTATTTAGAATATAACAAATTCGAGATTTTATAAGAAATACAGCTTTATCAATTCTTAAATGATCTTTCCAAATCATTATTAAAAGCAAAAGTAGCAATATCCACTTCAACCAATGAACTCCTCTGGGAATGTGTCACAAAAAATTGACTCCATACTAAAACTATAATTGATGTCGAGCTTAGAGTGAGATATCACAGCCAAGGCAGCAATATCCAATTATGTAAAAAGCAATAGCGGCAATGTCCACTATTTGGTAGTAAACACAGAAATATCCATGTATATTTATTTATAAACGTATACATTAGGACAACTGAGATGGCAAATATTTTTAAATAAGAAGGTTCGTAGATTCCAGAGAAGTTTCCCGGAGGAGTGACAGATTTTTTGTATTTATCTCAGAAACAGCTCAGAGGGATATTGCTGCCTTTGCTTTTTTATCCCTCACACATTACATATTGTCACGTGTCGTGGCTGCGGTAGGAATAAATGGAAACGCTCTAAAGTTATTAGCTATTTATTAATTACTGATTAATTAATTATTTAAACGTACAAAGTCACTTAACACTATGTAACGTTATTCTTTAAATTACACTTTCTCGTAATTTATCACTCGTAAATAGACAGTTAAATATCGCTTAACACATTATTTAACTTGTACTAGAACATTCCATCCGATTTTCGCACATATTATTCGCTCTGGTTTATTAGGAAGACGTAGGTTTCATAGATTCCTAAGAAGTTTCCTTCAGGAGTGACAGATTTTTTGCATTTATCTCAGAAGTACCTCAGAGGGATATTGCTTCCCTTGCTTTTATATCCCTCATGTATTATATGTTTTTGTGCTCGATGTAACGAGAAGCCTGTGGAACGATCTTGATTCTACGTAGTCTTTTACTATGGGAAGGAATGTTGTAGAATTTTCTAGAGAGATAACGAGGACCCTTCATTGCGAGCATAATAGTTTGCGGTTCTGGTTGACGCTGATAACAATTAGATCACGCAACGGCGGTCATAAGCATTTAGTAGATACGCAATCTCGCTACAATATTTTATAGTATTCACTCCCTAAGCAGACTTAATGCTCTCTTTCTTCCTACTCGTCTACCATGAAACTAGTTTTGTCACTGTTATACTGGAAATATATTTCAATTGTTCCACTAAATTTTGTGAATGATTGGAAACAAATTCCAAAGGCAATATATTCGCCATTGTAATAATTAGAATACGAAAAGCGAATTGCTAAATATTATATATATCCAAGCAAGTATCCCGATATATATATATATATATATGGTTCGCACAGGATCAAAAATCGAAGATTAAAAATATTTTTTTTGCTTAATTTTGAAATATGTTATAATATTAAGTATTTAAAAATAAATGTCTTGAATCGTGAATAGGGTCCAGGCCGTAAAGGCAAAATAGCTTAAGAACAATTGTAAATATGTGTTTGCTAATTATGTATATAACTGTCAATGAGGGTCCCGTTAATGAGTCATCCATTAGAGCGACGACCGCGGCCGAGGGAGAGAGATTAAAATCTCACGATGAGTCACTCGGGCCGCGGGCGCGCTTAATTAAATATTTTAAATTTTGTTTTGAGATAAAATCGCAAAGTAAAAATCAGGTAGTCGCCTACGGAGCGGTCAGCTACAGTGTACTTGCCCGCATCTCTGGACCAATAGAGATACGGGCAGGTAACAACCGACACCCACACGGCTCGTGACTTGAGATAGCGCGCCGTACATTTTTTCGTACGGCGCTAAATTTAGATTCACTATCGCTAGAGAGCTCAATAATTAAAGTGTGAGGTGTCATTTTCTTCAGAAAAACAAGGGCTACCTGATGCGACATTAATAATTTAGATATTTTCACAAATAAAAAAGTTTCATTTTTTGTCACATGCACGTGATTTGCAAGCGCTGACATGCCCGGACAGTAATCTGCGTATTACACCCACATGCGGGCATGTCAGACGCACATTTTGACATATGACTCATTAGCGGGAGATATGAGAGAGCGGATTTATCTTAAAAATATCCGCGCGCCGCGAGATATGCGCCGCCGATGCACGGTATCGCCGGCGCCCAGCGGTCGTTCCGCTAGGCCGAGCGCACAGCTTCCGTGGTCCACCACGTTACGCCGATGCCTACAATAAAGATGTAAATCCCCTCTCTCAGTAATCCCTTTTTGGCAGTTATTTTCCCGTTATTTTGGCTGGACCCAAATAAAAAGGCTGCGAAAACCTAGCGAAATCACAGTGCTCTCAGTGCCTTAGTGCCAGTAAATATTTGTTGCCGTGTTTGTGCGACAAATAGTTTTTACAACGTCACTCTGCCCGTTTTTCGCTAGGTTTCCTTCTGAAACAAAAACTTTGCTTTTATTTTTCTTGTGTGTAAATTTTGGTGAATTAAAACCCCTGAAGAAACACCGTCGATCGTAGCGTTGCTCTCCGGTGTTTCCAAAGTATCATCATCATCATCAAGATTTAGAAGCGAGTTGTGACTCATCGTCAGTGACGTCACGACGCCCGGAGCACAGCAGACAGGCGAGTAATCGGTGATCCACCCTATTCTAAAATAATTATTTGTTACGGGCGTGTCTGTCCGTAACAACTGGTCCTTCGAGCCGGATAACCGCTCTTACTTGCTTGTATTTTTGCTGTATGTCATCATGTCTCGATCTGGTTTGAGATCGGGAGCTCGTCGGGACACATCGGAAGAAGGAGATGCGCGAAGCAATCCAGCATCTTCAGACGATGAGAATGCGTTACACGAGGAAGAATGAGGCTCACAGCCTGGGTCTATAGAAGCTACATCGGCTTCTGCATCAGAATGCTGAGGGCGGAGCTGCGCCGGCAAAACCGTCATCACAGGCGGCAGATGCAGGAAATGCAGCAGAGTCACGCGGCAGATTACGCACGAGCACTGTCATTATCGCAAACAGCAGCGGGAAAGGATCCCGTGACGTCACGTACCGGAACGTGTACTGTCGACGCCGTTGCAACGAACGCGGCGGCGCCATGTTCTGCTGAAAGCGATCTGAGCCCGGATATGGGCAATAATAGCTCGATACCTACAACATCGGGTGACGATCCCGAGCGGAGAAGAACGGACATGGATCAGTTTAACAGCCGCCGGGACGAGATGGGAGGACCAACAGCAAGCCACCCACATACCGTGCAGTCACATGGACATGCACAAACTGCACCTCCGCCATTGGCAGAATGGATGCGGAATCAGCAGTCACAGTTCGACCGAATGACGGACGTGTTCGCCGAAGCTATTCGGTCAACGCGCTCGGTCGAAAGCCCCCGATACGCGTCCAGTCAGGACGAGCCGCGTATGGCAGCGTTGATGGCACGGCAGTCTAGCGCAAAAGACTTGCCAGTGTTCAATGGGGATGTAATGGAATGGCGTGCGTTTAAAGCACAATATGATCAGTCGTCGGAATTATGCAGTCTGAATCCGGCAGAAAATTTAATTCGTCTGCAGCGCGCCCTGAAAGGGAAAGCGCGGGACACGGTTGCACCATTGCTGGTGGACCCGCATAATGTTGCAAAAATTATGCAAATTTTGGAGCGATGTTTTGGTCAGCCGGACAAAATAATCGCAACTATGTTGGAAAAGGTGAGACATCTGCCACGTCTCACAGACTCCAGTGATACGGGAAGTTTAACCGAGTTCGCGATCGCGGTGACGAATGCTGTGGCCACCGTCGAAGGTCTCGATTCCCGATATCTAGCCGCACCCCAACTACTATGTGAGATGGTTGGAAGACTACCATTACCAGCGCGGATGGCATGGTTCGCTACAAGAGCTTCGTCAGATTCCAGTACAATACAAGATTTTGCAAACTGGCTCACGATGATAACGGATGCCGCCCCCAAGCACGGAGGACAAGATACGTCGCTAGTACCGGGACAGAAAAATAAAAAATATGCACAAATTAATTTTGCTATATCGAACGCAAAAGACGCGCCGCGAAAATGTGCAATTTGCGATATGACGTCACACAGCACGGCCAGCTGTAGTGATTTCGTTCGAAAAACGACCGCGGAGCGCGTACAAATAGTTCGCGAAAAAAAGTTGTGTTTTAATGTTTAGAACAGTGGTTCCCGGGACACAATAATCAGTGCAAAGTGCGTAACATCAGGTGCAGTGTAAAAAACTGTAATGCAAAACACCACAAATTGTTACATAATACCGCGAAGCCATCGGAAGCAGAAAAAGATGTTGCCTATACACCAGGCGCGGCGCGCGGGCCAAGTGAAGCCTGACATCATGTAGCCACCGTGGCTACCCGAGTTGATGACGCAGTTTTATTAAAAGTGCAACCGGTCGTCGTGGGTGGCCCGAGTGGGCAGATAAAAACATTTGCGCTATGTGATGAAGGCTCCTCAGTGACATTAATCGATGCTAAATTAGCTAGTGCCGTCGGTGCGCGCGGTCCAGTGTATAAATTAAACCTTCGCGGTATTGGAGGTATGTGCAGTACGGACACGAAATCTGAAAAAGTGAATCTGACAATCGAAAGTAGTGATGGTAGAAAATATCAGGTGCAAGCAAATACGGTGCGTGATTTAGCCCTTCCCTCGCAATTCATGGTGCCGATTGCAGAGGGGCTGGTGGGCCGCGGCCGCTTAGAAATAGTCCAACCGCGAATATTGGTTGGCATGGATAATACCAGCCTTATTATGTCACGTGAAGTGCGCGTAATAAAAGCTAACAGCGACGTGTTAGAGTCGCGAACTGCACTAGGCTGGGTGCGTCACGGAGTGTGTTCCATGATACGGACCGATGAGTCATCCGTGCTCGCAGTGAATGAGACGCCCGCTCCCACGGATGGAGCGATCGAGCAACTGATAAGGGCGCATTTTGCCGTGGATTCGATAGGCATTACCACAACAATGCGAGTCAAAACAGATGACTTGCGAGCCATGCAGATAATGGAAGCCACTACAAGGCAGCGCTCTGATGGTTTTTGGGAAACCGGTTTGTTATGGCGGCGGCAGGAGGTATACCTACCGGACAGTGAAGAAACCGCAAAACGGCGCTGGGCTGGAATACAGCGAAAAATGGATAAAGATCCGGCCTTCGCGACCGCATATCGCGAAAAAATGCGGTACTATATTCAACAAGGATTCGCCGAGATCTTGTCACCCGCGGAAAGGGAACAAATAGGCAGCCGAAGATGGTGTCTGCCACATTTTGCGGTCTTTAATCTGCGAAAACCCAAGAAGATAAGAATTGTTTTCGACGCCGCTAGTAAATGCAAAGGCGTAGCATTGAATAATGCTTTATTATCGGGACCTGACCTCTTGTCTTCGTTGCTAGGCAACATATTCAGATTTCGGGAGGGCCTTATAGCGCTTGCGGCCGATATCCGAGATATGTTTTTAAGAATTAAAATTGTGAAACCAGATCAAGAATCACAATTATTTATATGGAATGAGCCGGGAGAAGAGCCGCAGACCTACAAGATGACGTCAATGGTTTTCGGCGCTACTTGCTCACCTTCAAGCGCGCAATATGTACGCGATAAGATCGCCGATTCGGCGGCTGCGCAGTTTCCGGAAGCGGCGGCAGTCATAAAAAATAAATTTTATATGGACGACATGCTGAGTGCCGTGGATACCAAAGAAGAAGCCGTGATGATGGCACGACAGGTGTCCGAGATACTTCGCAGAGGGAAGATGGAATTAACCAACTGGGCCTCTAATGACGCCGATGTACTGGAACATATAGCTCCACATTTACGAGCAGTTGAGCCAGTACAAATTATTGGGGCGGATATAATAACAGAGCGAGTCCTGGGAGTATCATGGGACCCGGCGGCGGATAAATTCTTGTTTAAATTTATAGATCTGCCGGAATTAAAAGTAGAGGATAGACCGACAAAGCGCCAAGTGTTGAGTGCGGTCATGAGGATTTTTGATCCCTTGGGTTTTTTGGCATGTGTGATGATAAGATCGAAGATTCTTTTACAAGCCGTCTGGCGTTCTAAAGTGGATTGGGATCAGCCTATTCAAGTGGAACATGCAAATAAATGGCGCATGTGGCAAATTTTATTGCGCAAAAGTGACTGCGCAATTCCGAGACAGTGCATTTCGAGTCGTCATCGCCAAGTGACATTACATATTTTCTGCGACGCGTCAGAATTAGCATGCTGTGCGGTAGCATATTTTGTGGAAAAAATAGACGGTTTGAAAAAAGTGAATTTTATCGCGGCAAAAACGAAAGTAGCCCCCTTAAAACCGCTATCAGTGCCGCGATTAGAACTGCAAGCTGCTTTAATTGCAGCGCGCTTGGCGGCCACCATTAAAAAAGAATTTACGTGCCGCATAGAAAATGTAATTTTTTGGACGGACTCGACAACAGTGCTATGTTGGCTGCGAACTGATCCGCGCACGTACTCAGCTTTCGTCGCCAATCGCCTCGGCGAAATTGATGAACTCACAAGTGCGGCGAACTGGAAGTGGGTGCCGACAAAATATAATTCAGCCGACATCGGTACGCGAGATGGGGAGCCGCCCGATTTATCACCTTCAGGGCCATGGTTTAGTGGACCAGCCTTCCTGAAAAAAGATGAATCCGAGTGGCCTCGTGAAAAAACGCCGCCGCAGCCCGACAAAGAAATTTTGGAAGTGCGACCCACCACTATCGCACACATACAGCGCGCCCGCTTAGGAGACGGCGCACTACCAGACGTGCACCGATTTTCATCATGGACGAGGTTAATACGCGCCACAGCATGGGTGCGGAGGTTCGCCTGGAATGCGCGACATCGCACGCAGAGATTGCATCACAGCGACCTGCTGGCCGATGAACGGGATGGGGCCGAACGCGCATGGATACGGCGCGCACAGGAAGATGCGTTCGGTCACGAAATTCAAGCGTTACAGCGGTGGGAGCGTCCCCCACGCACGGGTCGTCTATACACCGTGACCCCACACATAGACACGCACGGAATAATACGCATGGGCACCCGATTGATCGCGACTTCAGTGCCGGACATACCGGCGGGATTAAGGGAGCCGATCATATTAGATGGCAGCCATCCATATACCAGATTAATGATAAGGCATTATCATGAGCGCAGAAACCACCCTGGGCCCGAAGTAACAGTGAGCGATGTGCGAAAAAATTATTTTATATTCCGTCTGCGACCAGCAGTACGCCGCGCGCACTTTGAATGCCAAGTGTGTCGGATCAGACGAAGCAAACCGCAATCTCCGCTTATGGGCCAATTACCCAATGCGCGCCTGGCGCATCACCTACCTCCATTCACACATTGTGGACTCGACTACTTTGGGCCCATACAGGTCACGATCGGCCGTCGCCGAGAAAAAATGTATGGAGCACTCTTCACATGTCTCACAACACGAGCTGTGCACTTAGAACTGGCGAGCTCGTTGAGTGCGGATTCAGCGGTCATGGCTCTGAGAAGAATGGCCGCGCGCCGCGGTCAGCCGAGATATAGGTATGTACCCCGATAATGGTACAAACTTTAAAGGAGCCGCAAAGGAAATAGCCGCGGCGCTGATGGAAATAAAACAAGCAGCGCAAATGAAAGACCACTTGGCGGCCCAGAACATAGATTGGGCGTTCAATCCTCCATTAGCACCGCACATGGGCGGGGCGTGGGAAAGCCTCGTGCGCTCGGTCAAGCGGGCACTCGAAATGACGCTGAAAGACCGGGCGCCGCGAGTTGAAACATTACTCACAGCCCTCGCGGAAGCCGAATTCACCGTGAACAGCAGACCGCTGACTCATGTGTCAGTTGACCCGGATGACGGCGAGCCACTCACACCGAATCACATTTTAATGAACACGGCTGGACGACATATGCATCTGGCCGCGTATGGACCGCTGGATGAACAGATCTGCCTGAAAAAACAGTGGCAGTTCTCTCAACAGTTAGCAGATATGTTCTGGAGACGCTGGATGCGGGAATATTTACCGACGCTCGCTCAGAGGCGTAAATGGCAAGAACCCGCACCGCCCGTATGTGCAGGAAGGATGGCTATCATCGCCGACGCGGCCTTGCCACGTAATAGCTGGCCGCGAGGGATCATAACGCAAGCCATTCCAGCGGCAGACGGCCAGATACGCATCGTCCGCATAAAAACCTCAACCGGAGAGTACACGCGGCCCGTGACTAAGATTGTCGTGCTGCCCACCGAGCCGATTCAGGAAGCGGCCGCCCATGCAGCAGATCAAGACCAGCAGCCTTCATAGATGACATTGGAATCGTCGAGGATCCTGTGCGTCCTTCTGGTACGGCCAAAGCCATACGGGGGGAGTGGTTCGCACAGGATCAAAATTCGAAGAATAAAAATATTTATTGCTTAATTTGAAATATATTATAATATTAAATATTAAAAATAAATGTCTTGAATCGTGTATAGGGTCCAGGCCGTAAAGGCAAAATAGCTTAAACTGTAAATATGTGTTTGATAATTATGTATATAACTGTCAATGAGGGTCCCGTTAATGAGTCATCCATTAGAGCGACGACCGCGGCCGAGGGAGAGAGATTAAAATCTCACGATGAGTAACTCGGGCCGCGGGCGCGCTTAATTAAATATTTTAAATTTTGTTTTTGAGATAAAATCGCAAAGTTAAATCAGGTAGTCGCCTACGGAGCGGTCAGCTAAAGTGTATTTGCTCAGCATCTCTGGACCAATAGAGATGGGGCAGGTAACAACTGACACCCACACGGCTCGTGACTTGAGATAGCGCGCCGTACATTTTTTCGTACGGCGCTAAATTTAGATTCACTATCGCTAGAGAGCTCAATAATTAAAGTGTGAGGTGTCATTTTCTTCAGAAAAACAAGGGCTACCTGATGCGATATTAATAATTTAGATATTTTTATAAATAAAGAAGTTTCATTTTTTGTCACATGCACGAGATTTGCAAGCGCTGACATGCCCGGACAGTAGTCTGCGTATTACACCCACATGCGGGCATGTCAGACGCACATTTTGACATATGACTCGTTAGCGGGAGATATGAGAGAGCGGATTTATCTTAAAAAATATCCGCGCGCTGCGAGATATGCGCCGCCGATGCACGGTATCGCCGGCGCCCAGCGGTCGTTCCGCTAGGCCGAGCGCACAGCTTCCGTGGTCCACCACGTTACGCCGATGCCTACAATAAAGATGCAAATCCCCTCTCTCACTAATCCCTTTTTGGCAGTTATTTTCCCGTTATTTTGGCTGGACCCAAATAAAAAGGCTGCGAAAACCTAGCGAAATCACAGTGCTCACAGTGCTCTCAATGCCTTAGTGCCAGTTTGTATTTGTTGCCGTGTATGTGCGACAAATAGTTTATTATAACGTCACTCGTCACGTAGCGTTGCTCTCCGGTGTTTCCAAAGTATCATCATCATCATCAAGATTTAGAAGCGAGTTGTGACTCATCGTCAGTGACGTCACGACGTCCGGAGCACAGCAGACAGGCGAGTAATCGGTGATCCACCCTATTCTAAAATAATTGTTTGTTACGGGCGTGTCTGTCCGTAACAGTAAGGTAAAGTTTGCTTAGGCTTAACAAAAGTACAGTATTTAATTCCATTGATTTGATCGGCTACTTTTTTTAAAGAATTTTCTAATGATCATATTCAATGATTCCATCAGTTTTATCAATTCATTATTTTACTTAAAGCTCGTTTATAAATAAATTTTGTTTGTTGTCATTATGTCGTTGAATCTGTGGTGATCAAGAGCCGTCGCGACACTAGCCGCACGCACGAGCAATGTCATTTAATCAGAGGCTCGATGCGGCTAACCAGGTCCCGGTCGTCGATAAGTACATTCACTCTGTCGCCGACCGCTGTAGCAATCGCAGACAATATTTCTGTACTCACTGCCGCATCTGTAAATTTTGCCAATAAAATAGCACATCCACTTATTTTGCCTCTGCTGAGTCATCTCAGACATACCACGCACCGCACGCACCTAAGTCATGTGCCGACATGAGAAGATTCCATGGACGGGTGGGCATCATCTTCCCAAACACCTACACACTAATTCGCCAACGTCGCGTGGATTTTTTAACGCGCGAGTCTTTTGTTATAGACCTTTTTTCGTTGGACTACACGTCCGTAAAAGTTTTGTCGTGGATCCATTAAATGCTTGAAGAGTGTTGCAAATAGCACAGTATATGCTGCTGGCGATTACGTAAGTAAATAAATAATAATGCTGAAAAGGGAGTTAGTAGTTTAATATATAAAAATGTTTTGTAAAATAAATTGTATGAGTTAAAAATAAATGAGACATATAAAACTTGCCAAAGTTATCGAAGGAAAAGCCCGAGTCGATGGATTTGAATAAACAAGCGAAGCCCAATAAAGTGATGGACATCAAGATCAGCATGCTGTAACACATTCGCCAGGAAAGCCACTTGAATCTGAAATCAAAATTTAAATAATTATGTACATATATCATATACAAGTGTATTAATATATTACACTATGATTCTCCCGCTCATTAATTACTGTTCGGGCTTATTATTGATAAGCAACGAAGGAATACTAAAGAAACTATAAATAGTACAAAACAACGCAATGCGTATAATATTGAAATGCAGTAGAAGAACAAAAATAAATAAAAATGTCTCAGGAACTAAAATTAGAATCAATAAATCAAAGAATAAAATATAACGTTTTGGAACAAATATTTAAAATTAGACATGAATCATTGCGCAAATACTTAAATAACAGAATTAAACTAAAAAAAGATATTCATTCATATAACCGAAAAAGAGTAGTTGAAATAATTAATACGCTAATAAAATAAAATGGCGATAGCATCTGTAGTGCATCTCGATGTACGTGCGTGCGTGTGTGTATGCGGTCGTGTGTTAATATGTCTATATATATGTATATGTGTGTGTGTACGTCAACGTGCCGGTCGCGGAAGGCCGGACAAAAGGACGCGGCCATTTCAGATTGGCAGGCTTGCTCGGGAAGACGTACGGTCGCGGGAGAAACATATCGTTGTATATTGCTGTATTATAATAATAGTTATAAATCATCCCACAGGATAATAAATACCACATAACATAACAAGTTCTGAGGACGGAAGCAGAATACGCTGAGCGGAAAGACAATCGCTGGATAAATGGAGTCATCCAGTGATAACTGAAGAGGTTGCCAAAAACTTACCCGACCATCATGACTTAGGACACATACTTTTATTTATTTATTTTTTCTCCCAGTTTTCTCGGTTTAATGTCTCGTCGTGAACTTACTTTAAACAAGATGGGTCCTTTCCAAGAACTCCAGACACCGGCATGAGACCAAAAAGTTGTCCACAAGTCAATACGGGAGCTATTGCCCGGTGGAATGTATCCTCACTGAAGTACCCTGCTGCGATGGCTCCATAAGACGGTCTTTGTTTTGATGGAATTATTTCTGTGGATATGTTATACGATTTTCATAAATTAAATGCATTCAATTGATAAAATTTATATTTATTCAATAGATTATATGATTTTACCTTCAATCATTGTGTAGTCTTTCGAAAATACTTTTGTGTTGATCGGAACACCAGGCCTGTAACTAAAGTAAAGCCTATCACCATTTTAGAATAGTTCTCATGATATATTAACCAATAAATACACAATTGAAGACCCCATGGCAAGAAGTTGTTAACTACATTCAAGTCATTTTGAGATAATTAGACATTTACATTAAGCCTTTGAAAAATATGTTTTATTGCTAATTCGAGATTAATTTTTATTGATTTATGTCACTAAAATATCAAAAAACTATTTACAAAGTAAAAAAAAACGCATTTATGCACAAAAAAATAAAAATATACTTATGTAGTTAACAACTATTTTTTCGCCTCTGGAACTCATTTTTAATAGAATAATACCTTTTTAAAATAAGTAAAATATGAACATCAAACAAACCTTCAAATGCTACCGTTTTTACCATCCATTATCCAAAATTACAAAATACATGGCATGTTAATTAATAATACAAAACATGGTATGTACCATTTAAAATTATTGAAAAATAACATATAAGTATATAATATATTATAATAATAGTCTTCAAATAAAAACAAATATATGACAATACTGCCAGAGTAAAATTTATTTTAACCATAAATATTCCAATCAAATTAAAAGGCATTGATAATTTCCTTCAACAGGCCAAGAGAATTAATTACAGAAGCAAAACACACCACAAAACACCCAGGCTTGAGTAAATTAATTGAACAGATTAATTGTGATCTCACCGGGAATCGAACCCAGAAACCTCGGTGTGGGAAACTAGCGTCGTGCCCACTGGGCTACGAGAGCCGCTCATTATATGTTTTATGTGTTAGTTTTATTGTTTAATTTTTTAAATTCTTTTTTTGTTAATATATCTATCTCGTCATTTTTCAGAATATTTTCTGTCTTATTTAGGAGCGAAAAGGTATAATATTTTAAATACATAATAAATAATATGTTGAAAATGTGTTAAGAAAATTGCGTTTAAAAAGCGCACAAGGAAACGACGTTATGGAATAAAATGCAGTGAATGAAATAAAGTAATTGTGTTTAATATATTTTTATTTGTTTTATAAAACAAAAGAACATTGGCAGAACTTGAAATAAAATTCAGAGTATGTTTGAACCGATCTAAAGAAAATACGATGATCTGCGTAAGGGGTGAGGCGGGGTGAATAGAACATATTGATATTCTGTGCAAGGTAAGTATGTTACTTGCGTCTGTGATATGTAATGCATTTTTCTTTAATGTGCTGTAAATTCATTAAAATATAGTTATAACATGATTCATTATCTTAATTGATGGCAGATTCTTGGTTATTGTGAACTGAATCTGTTATTTGAATATTCTTAAAATTAATATATTATTGAAATCAAATATACGACGGGAATTTAAAAGCATTTTTACGTGCTTTTGAGTTCCCGTATAGCTAGAGCTCTGAAACTTTCAACATTTACGTAAAGTGGATGATTATACATTATTAAATCATTTTCGATTCGACATTATTTCGATAAAAATAATCATTTCCAATATCGTTGAGCGCTCACCCGTAAAGTTTAGCATTTAAATTTGGTTAAGAAGTTTAAATTTGGATATTGCATTAGTTGACCATACGTCCCTTTTTGAACGGGACCGTCTTTTTTTCAATTCTCCGTCCCAATGTCCCCGAAAAAAGCTTCGGGACACAAAATCGTCTCATTTTCCCAAACCATCGTGAATATTTATTTTTGGACTGGACTTGGTTTTTTACTAAAGAATTAGAGATATTTTATTGGGCAGGATTAAAAAAAATACCTGCATGTAAAGTCGTTCAAAAATTGGATGTATTGATTGAAAAGGGATATATTGAGTGCAATAAAAACACACAAGTATTTGACGAATTTTCACTAACTTCTAACTACTTACATCACGTCGCAAAAAATAATCGAATGAAATAATCTAAATATTTCGAAGGAAACTCATTGGGTATTCAAACACTTTCATATCAACAATCTTAAACAGGAAAATTTTTGAATTTTAGTTGAATACATTTCATGTCTGTCTAGTACAAATGAACCAGTAGAATGAGTCTTTTATTTAATGAACAAATTTACAGGTCCCGGTCCTTATGGCTCTTCCATTGTGAACCTACTACTTACTAACTAACTAACTAACAAACCATCACGTCGTTTTTCTGCAGGGGTAGGCAGAGAGGGTTGAACGCCACACTCTTCTATCCTGGCACACCACTTTTGCTTCGGCCATATTCATACATTTTTTCATACAAGTTTTACGGTTGTCGAGGCTTTTAACAGGGCCATCCTCAAATACTTGTATCTGATAGTGCCAGGTCTTTCGCGGACGCCCTCCATTCCTGTTGCCTTCAGTGCTCGCTTCATATATTTTCTTAACCATCCTTTCCTCGTTCATACGTTCCACATGTCCAAACCATCTCAGCACTCCTTTCTTTATTCTGTGTACCAAAAAACAGCCAGCATTACATTCACTTCTAATTTACTTCCAATTCACTTCTAATTTACTTCTAACCTACTAGTTGACGTAAATAAACCGTTGTTCCGTTTTGAGTAAAAAAATAAATGGTCGCGTTATGCATGGGTGATAAAAAAATCGATTACGAATGTATGAAAAGAAAGCGTATAAAACCATGTATTCAATTTTTATTTTTTTATTTAGTTGATTTAAATGATTTTTTTACCTTGCGAGGATACGGTTTGGAGGCATCGCTAGCGACCAATGAGAGATCAACTTATCGTTTTGAGACAATCTGAAAGATTTACAAGAATATCTGTTTTATATTTTATACTTACTTACTATTTTATAATGCTTATCTCGGCAATAATACTTACATCATTTCTTATTAATTAAATGGTATTTTTTAGTTATAAATTGTTAAAGATTTTACGCATTGACGTCTAAAGTACGTCAATGTGGCCTAGTATCTAAATCACAAATGTGTGGGATTATTTTATTCGCAATGTTTGCAGGGCGTGTTTGGAGACATAATATATTTTCTCGAGGCAAATATCCGCGGCAGATAGCATCTAGTTGAAAATGCATTTTTCAAATATAAACTTTGTTTACTAACGACGAGTGATCGCTCACCAAGCGGCCACCTGTCATTACTGACATTTGTAGAAAATGTTTGCAGGAGCGGCAGTTTTGATCGCGATAAGTATTTTATATATCGTCGGGTGGACACTTCTATTCTCGTTCGTATAATTACACGTTGGTGCATGTTTAAAATGATAAAGTTTATATTAATGCTCTCCATGAAATGTGTGCCGAATGTTCACAACCAAGAATATTTCAGTATTGTATACCTACAGATGATGGTTTGACAAAGTCACATCATCAATCAACCAAGAATAATGTTTATTTTGCTATTGTTTACAGACGGTTTGATAAGAAACGGATGAATGTCACACAATGAAATATTATTTTTATGATAATTAATTATTTTTAGCTGTCAAAAGTGGTCAAACAAAAAAATGGCCGAAATAAAGGGCCGGTTGTTTGATTAGTAGTATTTTTTATTTATTTCATTTTTTTACGGTAAAAAGTACCATTAACAAAAAATGTACGTATGTACATAAAGAAGTATTTTTTTAAAATTGATATTAAATAGAATAAGTATGATATAAAATTAAATTAAATAATTAATTAAAAATAAATAAATGTTGAATAATTCGGAAGAATATCATATATATAGATACTACACTAAAAAACATGAAGTAAATAAAAAAGATTTTGAATACATTATACGCTTTCTTTGTACATATTCGTAGTCGATTTAATCATCCATGTAATATCCAAATGTTAAACACTTTGTTTTATGGTTTTAAACAAAATGTCGAACAGTATGTTGGTGTTTCTGCGGCTCCTGGTTATGAGTGCCGTGATAATTAAATTTGGTCGAAATAATGACCAAAATCTCTTTGAAAATTATTTAATAGTGTATAGTCATCCACTTTACGTAAAGTTGAAAGTTCAGAGCTCTAGCTAGTCGGGATGTTGGTGAAAAATCAATTACAAGTTTCCACCACAACAAACAGAATTGAATAAAAGCATTCAAAAATGACGTCATGGGAAAAAAAATAGATTTCTCTAGCATAGTCCATTCAAATATTTGAAAGAATACAGATTTAGATCAAATATGCAACGTTCAAAATTTCGATAATGTGTCACTTTTATGTGTCCGCCGGATGCCTGTAGACAATTTTTTTTGATTAATAATATTTTTTTAGATCATTACTGTTCCGGACAGAACAAACAAAAATATAGGGCGGTCCGCTCAGTCCGCTCCGTCGGCCAAGAAGCGTAGTAATGGCCGAAGAAATACAGCACGGGTGTCTCGTGTCAAACAGCATACTTTCGCTGTGATGCGAAATTCGTCATAGAGAAGCGCCGGCCGTCGTCCAAAATTCTCAGCCAGAGGCGCCGAAGATCGCGGAGGCTGGATCGTAGATTCACTGCAGTAGTCAGGTCCCAGCAGAATTCTCCAATAGGTATCGGGAGATAAATAAAATGCAGATGAAAGTGATCCGACAGCGTTTAAATCACCACGCGTAAAGCGTAACAGGTGACCGCTCTACAAAACCTTTTTATTATATAACATTCTCAGAGATTTACAAGATACGATATGACAGCATGTTACGTAACCCAATCAGAGCGAGCCAAATCTCCCCTCTCTGTCGCCGCGGTTTGAACCGCGACTGGTGCCATCTCGCGGCGCCTTCTAGGAACTAGACCCGCGAGCGGCCGTACTGATCTCGGTCTGAAGACAAAAAATGGTTAATTACAGGTTTTGCATGTATCCCACAGGGCTACAAACTATGTCACGTATAGGCCTGACCTTGCATAAGGCCGTGACACAGTTCATCGGACCTGCAGGTCCTACTAATTTATGAAAATGCGTTAATTATGTCGACCGTGAAGGGTCGAAGTTAAATCAGGTCATAAAAGTAGGTAATTTAATTGTTACGCGATGCTTTCCATGATTACTACATAGTACTCGCCCTAACGAGTATTTTGATACCACTTTCGTCTTTGGACAAAGTGGTTTTTGATACTTATCGCGCTTTTAAGAAAAGTTCAAAAGGTCAATTTTTCTTCCAAGTCAAAACATGAGCCTATATAGGCATGTGTATACTCTCTGAATAGGTATTTACTTTGCGATCATGATGCAAAAAGATTCATCAAGATCGGATACTTCTGTCAAAAGTTATTTCTATTTTTGTGATTCCGGCGGAAATTTACCTCAGTGGTGGTCAGATTAAATTCATTAAAAATTAGTGACCAAATGTTTATCGATGTCTTAGCATTACCAATAGATAGGTATTGACTGGGCGCGTCTTGTAGTAATATTTTCAAGTCTGTCATGAAAATATTACTTGCGCTATATGCCTTCAAAGGGGGCCGCGGAGAAAACTTTCTCATTTAGCTTTCTCCGGCGTCCCGGTACAACTTTACATGCGTAAAAACACATTAACTTAAGAAGTATTCTTGTTGAGAACACTGTAAAAAAGGTTTCAGTTTGATTTTAAGTCTGTGAGAGCTGCAATCTCACTTTGATTAATTCCCATAAGATATTCAATTATCAGAAAAAATGTGTTTTTTACCATATCACTGCCGATAACTCACTATATCGCGCAGTGTGTGTGTGTGCATTTACTTGACAACTCTTTATTTTAGGTAAATTTCATAAAATATTTTTGACCATGTAATTTCTTCAAAGTGACCGGCAACTGAGTTTGCCGGGATTTTAAAATGACTTTACTTTCAGTGTTCAACCAAAATGGTTCAGATAATAGGGCAAACTTGCGTCTTACGCAAATAAAAATACCTCCCGCTTTCTCTTTTATTGAACAATAAAATGTGACATTCCATTTTTACATACAGTCATGATGCAATTCTGTCAAGCTCCTGGATTTCAACAAGGAATTCCAAATTCTGAAATCAGAGACATTCATTAGCATTTATAATACAATATTGTGCCAGTATGAAAGACATGTCTGGATCACGCTGTACAACACATTTACATGTTCAAAGCGAGGCGTAATTTTACTTTCCGAGAGCATCATTTCTCTCGATTCATATTTTAATTGCGAGTTCCAGACCTGTCGCCCAGGTTACCGACTTAGACACGGTATTCACGCCCGACTGGGTCGGGGGTGACCAAGTGCTGATGATGATGATACCCGGTTGTCATGGCAACCAGGCATCAATGCTCTTTACATGTGGAATAAAATCACCTCCCGCTCTCTCTCCTCAACTTGGAGCAATGAAATGCGACATTTTTATTACATACAACTGTGATTCAGTCTCATTGAGATCTCTGAAACAATTCAATAAATTCCATAATTTTAGAAACTCTGAGAATCTGAAATTTAAGATTTTCATATAATATTTCTCAGTAAAAAACATATACATTTCAGCCCATGTCGTGTACGCATTTTCATCGCTCCCAGCGAGATGTGATTTTATGAAGCTACTTCCTTTCAATTCGCTTCCCCCCTTCTCGGTTGCCGCCGCCTGACGCCGAGACACGTATAAGGACAACCACCGCAGCCGAGAACTCGCGTGCTGTCCTCGGCACGGTACCCATCCCCAACCGGGTCCCGGCGATCGGTGTTGGCCCTGAAAGGGGCCTTTGCTCTGCTTCATTCACATCAGAAATTTCTACCATTTATATGACGTGATTACGTCAACTACAGAACTCGAAAGTTCGGTTGCCTGACGGTAGGCGCAGGCTTTGTCCTGTCCGTAACATTTACTGTTTCGGTATCTGGAGGAGATTGTTAAAATATTTAATGCCTAAGTAATTTTGATTATCCGTGAATTTGAGTATATTTAGGGTGTCTATAGATCGAAAATCGCTTCTAAATTTTATTTTATTTTTTTATTTTAAAAATTTGCCTGATTGAGATTTTCTATATACTTACCTCTATTATTTTTGATATAAAATCGAACACAATAGAATAATCGTGAAATTTTAACTAAACGATACTGATGCGGGATTAAATTGTGAAAACAACGAAGCTAACAAAGTGGGTACCGTATGAACTTACCTACTGAAGAACAACAGCAAACTCGCGCCGAGTCTTGCTTTGATTTGTTGAAGAGGTATATAAACGAGGAAATTCAGAATCGGAATGTTATTTGTATTGAAAATGAATCCTGTATAATAATCGGAAACGTTCGTCTCCGATGTTTGGCTGCCTCCCTCGACCCAGGAGGCAGCCCAGACCCAAATTCAGTCGAAGGAAACTGCTTGTTATTATATGCTGGACGACAATTACTGCAGAGGTATACTGTCAAAAATTGAAAACAGTGATGGACAAGCTCACTATCAAACAACCGAGGCTTTTCAATTGTTCTAGTCCACTTAATTCTCCGCGACAATGTTCTTCCACACATTGCCTCTTTTAAAATTACAGGAGCTTTGAATGGTCATCCACCTTACTCTCCAGACCTTGCACCTATTGATTTCCATTTTTTTTTTTGCAATGGATAAATTTTTACAAGGAAAAAATTGTAAATTCGATAAGGCTTTAAAAGTGAAAAACGCTTTTAAAAAATTCATCGACTCTTGTTCCCAGGATTTCTTCATGGCTGAAGTGCATCGCCAGCAATGGCCAATATTTCGATTAATTTTAGTATATACTTTTAATTAAAAAAAAAAATTAATTTATCTATATAAAGTGGCGATTTTACAGCTAAGGACCTAATTATATAGGTAAGTTACTTTAATGTTTGTTCAGCGTTTTTTTAATTCTGTTCTACTTATCTTCTGACGTCAGAAATATTGAAACGAATCTTTTTTGACGTTTAAGAGAATATTAGGCTTAGTACACAGATTATATTTTCTTTTAAGCGTTACTTCATTCAAAATAGCACGTAGATGATAATATTTGAGTTCCAATCTTCAATTATTCAAGAGGAAGTAGAGGTAGAGAAGATGAACTGTTGTTTCAAGTGCCAATGACAGGCATCAATTTGGACAAATGATGGATATGAAGGGAGCAAAGGCATCCATACAAATTTAAATGCAGTTATCGAGGATTACTAATTCAGAATATAATGAATTCCAGATTTTATAGGAAATATAGCCTATAAATTTATAGGAAACATTATTTTGGAAGGGATAAATACATTTTTTTATATTTTTATTTATTTAATATGGTACAAATATGGTTCATATATATAACATATCAGATTAAACATTTTTTTTAAATACTTAGTAGTCATTTAGACCTCATCAGTGAAGAGAAGCTCTTGAGTCTGATGAGGGAGCCACAGTTTTTATTCCTTGTTATAATATATAGGTACATAGTGTGTGATGGCTCCTCTTCTTCGCCTTTCAACTCGATCCTACTCCTGACTGAGTTTACGCCTTGTTAGAGGCAAACAAGCTATCTATCTACGTCGGGTGAAGGCTCTACGGCTTTTAACGTAGTATTTCCAAACACCCTCGCTTTATTCAAGACCTCCCCAGTTCACGTTGTGTAATTTTTTGTTTCGAACTATAGGGGATGAATTGGTTTAGTGGTAACCCTAACGCAAGCTTTACTTAAATTAAATACTGGGGTATGAAGTTCGTGAATGTTCATGGAAAACGCAAACAATACTACCTAGCACGTCAATTAAGCCCTACGGTGCAATTGCTAAACATACTATGTTCCGTGGCCCTATATTATTTACCTATCATTCCTACGGACTGAAACCACTGCATCTGGTGTAGCTGCGCTTCCAGAGTGCGCGGTCCTCTGCTCCCACGCCCTCTCCGCTCGATCCCCCATCGTCCTACCTGTATGGGATCGACCGCCATCCACTGGAAAGGTTAGTGACGTGCCTTTATCACATGCGCATGCACATATAGAGTACATAGATCCCCTGAAAGCCCTCGAGTCCTTCGTAGCCACTCCTATGGATGATTCCGTCTTCGACGCCCTCGCTGATTAATAATTTTATCTCTCGCCGTTATCTCGCTGTGCTTATTCCTTACGATCTTTTATATTTACTCTGCATTATCTTTATATCAATTACATTGTTACGTTTATTTACTAGCCGGCCTAAGTTCCGTTACCTGTATCCGGCCCTATGTCTCATTCTAGTGGTACGTTGGGTTCTAATGGATAAGGGGTTTGTAGAAGGAATGTGTAAATGTATGTGTACGCGGAAACTGTGGTTGCTTTAAATTCGGCCCCTCCATACCCAAAGGCTCATCGGTGACTGATCCCATCTTCCTTCTCCCGACACGAGTTCCGGATACGTTGACCTGAGCCTGGATGCGCCTTTTCATGTTGGGCCTCTTCTGTGCAAAGTACCGCACCATCCCTCGCGTCAGTGTCTGGCGTCCGGGCTCAGAGCCAGTTTGCCCCCCGAATTCCAACTCCTCCAGGTTAAACTAAGTTAAACTACGGTATATATACTGAAGCTACTGTAAAGATGGTCCCGGGCCACCTGTCAAGTCAAAAATATGCGAGTGGGGAAGGGGAGTTTCCTAGGCTCCCCAACCCTCGCCTGTGAGCAACTACAGCACATTGGCCATTCGCGACACTACAGTGACTGCAATCACCCTCCCAGGTAGTACTTATTATAATCTGGTATGCATCAATACGTTCAATCCATTCCAGACGAGGGAAGACATCCGCACGGGTGTTGTGCAACCCGTGAAGAGCCCCCTCATACACTACGTACGAATAGATACATACTAATAAAATATAATATACATACATATACTTACATATACAATACATAAATAAATACTTGTAATGGTTGGTTGCCATGTGGTTTCACGAGGCCATGACCCCTCGTATTAGTAGATGGAAAGGTGGATCTGGACAGTAGGGATATGCCTAGCCCCTGGCCAGGGATGTCGGTGTATTTTCTCCAAATGGTGTACAGCTAGAATCCTGCCATCGATGATGATGGGATCTGCCTAATTTTCTCCGGCTGATGTGTCTGGAACCCTGCCTTCACTGATGAAGATGATGTTGTCACTATCGAAACGTCACCTGATGATATTTATCTGAACCACCGCTAGTGATGATGATGATGATGATGATACTATCGTAACGTTTCCTGACGATATATATCTGAGACACCGCTAATGATGATGATGATACTATCGGAACGCTTCCTGACTATATATGACTGGGACACCGCTAATGATGATGATGATGATGATACTATTGAAACGCCTCCTGACGATATAAAGCTGTACCACCGCTAGTGATGACGATGATGATGATGATACTATCGCAACGCCTCCCGACGGTATATATCTGAAACACCGCTAATGATGATGATGATACTATCAGAACGTAACGACTCCTGACGATATACAGCTGAAACACCGCTAGTGATGATGATGATGATGAAGATGCTATCGAAACGCCCCCTGACTATATATATAACTGGGACACTGCTAATGATGATGATGATGATGATACTATTGAAACACCTCCTGACGATATATGACTGGGACACTGCTAATGATGGTGATGATACTATCGGAACGCCTCCTGACTATATATGACTGGAACACCGCTAATGAAGATGATGATGATGATACTATTGAAACGTCTCCTGACGATATACAACTGGGACACTGCTAATGATGGTGATGATACTATCGGAACGCCTCCTGACTATATATGACTGGAACACCGCTAATGAAGATGATGATGATGGTACTATTGAAAAACGTCTGCTGACGATATACAAATACTGGGACACTGCTAATGATGGTGATGATACTATCGGAACGCCTCCTGACTATATATGACTGGAACACCGCTAATGAAGATGATGATGATGATACTATTGAAACGTCTCCTGACAATATATAACTGGGACACTGCTAATGATGGTGATGATACTATCGGAACGCCTCCGGACTATATATGACTGGAACACCGC
>JADDOH010023791.1:0-15118 GCA_016648135.1 Agrypnia vestita | reverse complement strand
TTAAATAAAATTATAAAAACCCCGAAAAAATTCTAATTGGAATGTTTTACAATTGGAATTCGAAGGTTTTTATTTTTTTATTTGACTTGTATTAACGGGAATGAATTTTTCATATTCGATTTAATTTACTATAATGATTGTCCAACGTTTTACAAAAAATAAGTCAGAAATATTGAAAAAAAAATGCAAATTTTGATGTCGCATAGCTCGTTAACTATTAATATTAGGTCATAATAGCTTGAACATTTTCGACTCATAATCATGGCAGTCGTCGGCAGTATAGTCGGACCATCCATTTTAAAACGAATGATTTACTATAAAATAAAACCTGCTGAACATTTCACTGAATCAACTTGTGTGTACTGTGAGTGAAAAACACATAAGCTACTTACAAAATTATACAAATTACAATACAATTACTTATTCTCTTCCTTCCAGCCTCGCTAGAATGTAACGGTTGTATAACAGTGCTTCACAGCTCAGCAAATGACATTTATAATGAACACGTTATCTAAAATTATTCGCTCGTCCTTCGTAGTTGCATATAAATGCGCGCTCAGTGCCAACATCTCAAGTAAAATCTATTTCGCGATAGCTGGTGTCTTGTATCGCATTTCTAAAATGTCAAATTACTCTCTAGCGTATTATGCTTTAGATATAAGAAAACTACGTAGGTACTGGTATTTTATTGATAGCGCCGTTCGATTTTTTTTCAAGAGCCCTGAGCTTTTGTTAAAGATCGTGCGATTACTAAGACTTCTTTAATAACAGCGAAATAACTTTGTGGTAATAGACTAAGGCCCGATTGTTTGCAATAAAAATTAGTTTAAAGCGTCGATTTTTACGGCAACTGTCGAGCAGTGTGACAAAGGCGAATTCAGAGGACGATAGGACGATATATATCACGAGGCCACTAAAGAAAAAAATACTTTATATTATTAATATTTAAAGCATTAACTTCGTGGTTCGACATTATGACAGAACGTTAGTTAACTTAGTAAAAACCACTACCAGATTTAGGGTCTACCTGTTTCGAGACGTACCTGTCTCTTCGTCAGGACCAACACTACACTACTATGTTCACAATACTATACACCACAACCATTAGATTCCTGATTGTTCTTGTATCAAGATTAACACGCATGTGATAAATATTGATGAAAGTTTAACGATACTATGGTTGTGGTGTATTGTGTTGTGAACATAATAGTGTAGTGTTGGTCCTGACGAAGAGACGGGTACGTCTCGAAACCGGTAGACCTTAAATCTGGTAGTGGTTTTTACTAAGTTAACTAACATTCTCTTGAGAAATACTTAAATAATCCATTGTCGGGTCCATTTACTTCTAAACATTTAACTAAACTGAACTTAATCGTAAAGCATTGTTCAACTTCTTCCTTCATTTTTTCTCTTCTTTTAGGACACTAACTGAATACTGGGTACAGGATACATAAAAATCAACACATTATTATTTAAAACTCAGCACACTATCCCAATAATAGTTGCCTTTGCCCGCTCTAGCAACATGCGTAGGTATACGTGTGAATAATTAACGTGTTAATGTAGTGTGATCGTATAATATTGTCAAGAAAATTAATGTTGTGTAGGAGTGACTTTTTGAATGATGGAAAGGTACCTGGAGGAATATCAGTATCAACATTAAGTTCGGCACAATATGTATTGTACGCACGACACATTCTTGTGATGGGGGAAAAATAACCAACGTTATTAGAGCGCTGACTTGTTCTAAATAACTGCGGGTTTCTTATACGGGACTTGACATGCAAATTCTCGTGTCTTTCGGATCCGTTCAATGGACGTTGGCTATTATCATTTTGTTTGTGTTAGTTAAGTATCAAACCTTCAAGGTGAAGCATCGTAATGTGAGTTTTTATGCCTTAACTTATTGTTGCAGAACTTCATTCAGAAATAATTCAGTTCTTATCTAAATTCATATAATACTGTCACGGGATCGTGGATGTGGGAAGCAAATGAAACACTTTAAAATTAATTAAAGTTTTATTATTTACACAAAGTCACTGGACACGAATTTAATCGGAGCACTGTTCTAATTCACTAATTCAATCATTCATGAATAAATTGACTTTCGTTTACTGATGCTCTTTACTTGAATTGTTCAGGTTCGCGATAGAAAAGTTCTTGCTTGTCGGTAGGTACTTTCTAGATTTACTAGAACTTGTCGCGCCGTTAAACAGCTCTGATACACTGAGCGCGCAGTAGCCGGTCGACCTCTTTCTATAGGTAATGTCGCTTTCTCGATGTTTCCAGAATTTACGAGAACAGCCCAGTCCATTCCAGATTCGTGTGAACCGTTCGAGAGATTTCGATATTGCGTAATTCTGTCTGATTTTACATTAATCTTTCTGTTTCGCTGTTCTGATATTTATCATTTTATCAAGTATTTCTCGTAATACGATTATCGAAAGATTCGTACTATCCGATACTTTGTGATGTGACTAGATGTGACGATCAGTTTTCTTTTTGGCAATAAATACAAACTAAACTACCTACATCACAAGACGCATTTTTGAATTAATACACAGTGCACAACATCGCACGTGTTACTTACGTTTTCTACGGAAATGTAATTAAGGACGATTCTGCATGAGACGCTACCGTAAATTAGACTTAATATGTAACGGCCGTGTCATACGAATTTGTGGTCGATGCACGTACATATGGACGTAGTTATGCAGAAAGCAGCCAACCCACAAAATGCTAAAAATGAGTTATGTACGGGTTTGGACAGCTTCCTACGATATCTTTATATGCTGAAATCGTCCATGCTCTTTATGCTATAGTTTTTTGTAAATTCAAGATTTTTCTAACCCACATCACGGCTATCGCTGTTAAATTAATGCATAAAACATCCATGTGGTATGGACGCATTATGCGATTTTTGTTATTACCCAAAGATCATTTTGCAGAAAACATCCAAGTGGGTTGAACGTTTTCTATGCCTCCGATAGTACCGTTAATTCCATGCTTTACCAAATTCATAGAAAACATCCAAGCCACTTGGACTTTTTCTGTGGTTTGCTTATGGTCAATAATGCGGATATATATGTACATTGTACAGTACTATTCAGTCTGCCGTTTGCTATAATCACTCCATTTACATTATTCACATTACATTATTCATAAAATTATAAAATAAAAATTTGTTTAAGCAATTGGGGATATTTGGAATTCCCGAAGTAAATAAAATAATGGCAATGACATGCAAAAGGAATGTCAATGCACTTATTTTGTTCCAGGAAATGTAAGGTTAAGCCTTTCACGAAATGTAATCTTATACTAATTCAATTGTTTGGATTCTAAGAATAGGGTTATTCGACCAACAAGGCAATTAAGAATATTATTTGTGTAGTTAAATTTAAATGTTAATAATACAAATTATTGACTTAACTGTAGCGGTTCTTGTATTGTGGGGATTATCCAGATTATTTTATTTGCACTTGCTAAAGTAATTTACATGAGCGTTTCTTTGTTTTGATATTGGGTATTACCTTTAAAAATAAACTATTTTTGTTGGTATGTATGCATCTGAAAGAGTATCACTTTATCTATCAGTACCTATTTCAGTCAAAATTTTGTGTTCCGAAAAACAAAATTGTGCTAGGATTTTCAAATCCAAAGTTTAGAAGTTGAAATGAGATTTGCTTGAAATATTATACATATATATATATATACATAGAAATATGCTTTGAATAGTCATTTCTTAGTTACAATTATTATAAAATAATGTATAATCTAGATAAAGCTTACTTGGTTTCTGCCGTGACACAACGAAGATAAGTTTTCAATTTTGCCGCCAGTAACTACCTAAGTGATTTGATGATTTTTACCTGGATGAAATTATTGAAAAAAAAAATTCCTGAGATAGAGAATGAAAAAATATCAATGTTGGTATTCATAACTCATTTTAGCCCAAAATTGCACTTAGTGAGTTTTACCTCTAAAGGGACGATATTTGTTCAATCATTCTTAAAACATATTAATTTAATAACCACCAGCAAGACAGACAACACTTTTTTATACAAAAGAAATTTTGGAACAAATATGACAACTGATGAAACAAACAAACATGCTTATACTTAAATGTAATATTAAAAATAAAATAAAAATATGTGTAGAATAAATCCAAGCAACATAGTACCTACAAAATAACTGACATTTAATAATGTCAATCCTATTTCATAGAATACAGCCAACCCACATAGAACAAAATGAGTACTGTTTTTCGTACATTTTGACATTTTGCAGAAAGAAACCAACCTGTAAAACGCGTCATATCTTTGTAAATAAAAGTTTTATTCTTATAATTACATATAAAAACCATAAAAAATATCTTTACAATAAGCCCTACGCAAAAAAATGTGCAATAATGCATTAAATATCGACATATTAGGTTTTTGTAGATTCAAATTTTTAGAAGCCATTTTCTCAGTTCCATGTTTTTTGGGTTGGCTGCTTTCTGCATAATTACGTCCATATATTGTAGGTACCTACATACTGTAACGAGATGGTAAAAATAGATTACTTACAGAATCCTTCGTATTATGTCAATAACAATAATAAGATCGAAGTCTCTAGTACATTCTGGAACACACTACCACACTCTGGAATTATCTCTAATATTCGGGAAACATCGGGAACATTATCGTAAGCACTAGAATAATCTAGGAGGTTCGAAAAACCAACGTGTTTCGTATAAAAGCGGAACCAGCGCTTACGTTTCTACCGGCGCGATATAAGCAACGGAGCGGCGGCCAGGGTGGTTAGTCGTGGGATTCGAATATTAAGCGAAATAAATACCTACTTACGCGCGGTAGTGTACACACATTTCTCGAATGTGTTACCCAACAATAATAAAGACTAGTAATTAATTTACAGACTAGTGATAAATTGCGAATTGATGTGAGATAGTGCTTATTAATTCGTATCAAGTGATTTTGTCAATTTATTAAAATAATAATCATTAATTAATTTTCAGTGTTTCCATTTGTCTCCCAAAGCCACGTGACAATATAATCATACTAAATTTTTAAATACATTTTTGTCATTGCGCCAAATCTTGTAATATGTAGGTACATTAAAATAAAAGATTTCGCGCAAGGCTTATGCAAATTGTCGGTAAAGTATCCTAGTTTTTTTTTTAAATTCTTAACTACTGTGACAGCGCAGCAAAAGATGACACTGTTAACGATTTGATTATGAATACTGATATCTTTTTCCTTACCCTTAAAAAGTGTAGTGTCTTAGTAAATAAGTCGCGCTCACAGGGTATAAAATTGTACACAAATAAATTAATCCTTTCATCAGGCAAGGGGATTGGGTCACAACGGAAGTATGTGAAGTGAAACATTTTATTATCTGTTAATGTAAAATGTAAATATACTCCTCTTCTACACACGAGACTATGGCCCGGTTGCTTCAAGTTCGATCAAAGTAAGCGGTCAATTAAAGCATAGATTTTTACGAAAACGGATCATCTGATTGGTGGAGAACGTAAAAATCTATGCTTTAAAAGAAGGCTTACTTTAATCCAACTTGAAACAACCGGCCCTATGTCACTCATGTGGAAGAGAAAAAAATTCAACATATATGTAACTAGCTCTATCTTGTTAAAAAAAAAAGTATCTGTAAAAAAAAAAAAAAAAAAAAAAATATGACCCCCCCCGCATATATTTAAGAAACATTTATAATGCAGTTAAAGTATTAATTATTACGTAATTAAATCCCCTCACAAACATAAATATCGTATTTTTTACAATAGTTTTTTTAGTTTTTTTTTTAAAACGTCTTTATGTAATGAAACGCGACTTATTTATACTTTTTGAGTATTTAGTTTTACCCTTTCCATATCTTTAATCAAGTCATACGTATTAAAAGCAGCCTTGGCAACAAAAATTCACGTTAATTAGTTCATGTCTAAAAACACATTTTGGTTTTCTGGGGCAGTGACCCATTCTCCTCGCCTAAAAAACTAATTTACTTTATATTATTATTATTATTATTATTAACTACCTACTACACCTGCTGAACCAGGTATACTGGTACATTTTTCATAAAAACCTTGATACTGATTTTAGGGTCACCAGTTCGAATCCGGTTAGGTGCAAACAGATAGATTTTTCCGATTAAACATCTGTTGTATCCGGTGTTCTGTGGTGGTTCTCTTGTGTTTATAAAAGTCTCACGTAATTTGCTTCACAGCTGTGGCGAGCGACTTCCTTGAAACATTTCATTGTTACCCAAGAAGGTCGGGGGTTCGATGTCTGCATCCGGCGGCCATAATCACTATTTTCTCATTATCATCATCATCAAGACCTTCATTGAGATAATAGATATCGTCACGAGAGTCTAAAACAATAAGGACTCCACATAATAGAAGTTCTTCGAATATTCTAGAATAATTTAGAATTAACCAAACTATTCCGAAAACTTCGAGAACATATGGTCTTTATAAATAAGTAGTTGAGTATCAAAACCTACCCAACGACAATAATTTTTTTTTTGGCGAATCAAAGAAAACTTTTTACTTCTTGTTTGTAGCTTGAATAAGATAAAATAAAAGTAATGATAAATGTTTTTTTTTGTGCAAAGCGCCTTGAAATGATCCAATTATTATTATTACATAACATAACGTAAATTAAATTAGTATATTTCGTGAATTATTTCAACATTTAAAATGAGCTTAAGTACATTTTATGATACCACCAGGGTATGGATTTAGGTTGATTTTGAAGTTCATGAAAGTTTAAAATATTATTATACTATGAAGATATTCATATTTTACTCTAGTGAATTTAGATGTATGAACGATTTGAAAGTCAAGCTTATTTTTAACAAGCAACAACTTCAGAATGATAGTTATGATAGTTAAGTAATGCGTAAAATGTAGGAATGAGCTTAGAGAATGTATGGACATTTTAAACCAAAAAAAACAACAAGACTCAAATACGGCATCGTCGCGGCGATTCAGTGTGACCAGCGACAATAAATTAAGAGAGTACCTACCGGGCGTTCAACTGTGAAAATAGTGATGAATAATCACAAAAAGTGCTAACACATGTAGTGACAATAGCTGCGAAATTGTGTGAATTAAAGAATAGTGCTCCAGTTAAATTGGTGTCCAGTGACTTCGGTGAATAACTAAAACTTTAATTAATTTCAATCTCCAACCGCCACGCTCCCGCGATAATATTTTATTAATCGCTTTCGTTTGCAAACATGTTTCAGTCCTATTTATCTAATGTCAGTGGTTCAATTATCGTCTTGTTGGACGTAATTATTAATTTCAAATATTAACACGATCTGTATAATTGGCTTTCATTAATTGTCGACCGGTTTTGATACCTCTGTATCTTGTGATGATTGTTCCATAACATTAAATCGATTAATTTTTCAATAGGGGCGTTCCCTCAATCATCTTGGGGGTGGGGAGAGATTTGACAGGGAGACGTTGAAATGGGGAATTAATTATTATTAATTCAAAAAAGGCAGTTTACCTGCTGACTTATGTTACTATTTGCTACTGTTATGTACAGTGTGTCTCGTAACTGGCAGAAAAAACTTCCGGGAGTCTTCGACATTAAATTTTGAATCAAAGATATTCTTTACACTTTGGGTGAAATGTCGGTAGTTACGGAGATAAGCGACAGAAAATTTTAAATTTTTTTCTTCTAATATTTCTGACCCAACTTTCGTAAAATGTTAGAATATAATGAATGTACTTTATTAAAATATAACCATCGCCAGAATACTATGCTTAGTGAACGGGCATTTGCGGTGGCAGGCCAAAGGTGTGGAAATCTCTTCCCTCCGTAATACGGAACAGTGCATCAGAAACATTTTATAAAAAAAGACTCAAAACGCACCTTTATGAAAAATCTTTTCTAAAATTTCGCGATGTTAAAATTAAAATAGGTACTAGCGTAGGACTAAACAATTTTTGTGTAAAGCGCTCATTAGATGAAATTTTTACGTAATTATTGCTATATAAATGACCTTTTTTTTAAATGGAGTCGCGAACACGTATCGCATCAATATTCTTACTATTTTCAAAATAAGCTAAACGCTTGTGCTATGAAAATAGGACTAACATGCTGGTGTCCTGGAATGGGGTTCGAACCATCAACCACCAGATCACTAGGCGAGCGTCATGACCATTGCACCAACAAGCTACTCTACTATACTATAATTATTAAGATTATTATTATTAAGAAGGCAGATGATAACTGAATGAGATGATCAGAAGCTTTCAGCGGTTGACCTAACCAATTGCAAAATTATTTACAAAACTGTCTTATTTCTTCTTATTATTATTATTTAATTTAATTAATAAAATATATAATATTTATTTACAATCATACATAGACAATGTTTACAAATCAATATTTTTTGTGTGTATATACCTCACCAAAAATAATTAAGATTCTTGTGTGTGGTGAGGGATAACCACTTACAATCATAGGTATAGGTAGTGTAATCTAATTAAATAACAATGAGAAAGAAAGAAAATAAAATCTAATATATCAAAATCTTAATAAATAATACAATATATAGAATAAGCAGTCAAAAGAGAGCAAACCAATCACAAAGTCAATTCTATAATAAATGAGAACCCATTCGGGTTCACTGGGGGAATATGCACACAGGGCGCAACCGCAAAACATTCACCATCATGCAAAATAAATTGAACAAATCAAGTAATTGTACAGGTATCTTCATCGATTCGTGGGAAGTACTCGACAGAACCAAGAAAACGGGACTGACCATACGGCCCCAAACGGGTAAAAAGCCACTCACCGAACATACCTCATTATGTTGTATGTATGACAAAATTTCCAACCACAGGTGGCGGTAGTAAAAATACAATTCGCATGGAACAATGGAACAGGGCATGCATATTAAACACATAGATTTCCATACCTATTTCCCGTATAAAAAGTAGCTTCGTTTCTATGAGCCATCTATAATATGTCTCGATTGTAGATAACATGTACAAATTTATTGTTTGTAAAATTGTTCTTTTAAATATAAAAAAAAAACCATAAAAACCAAGTTTTTATTATACTCCTTTTCCTTGTAAAATATAACAACAATTAAAGCCGAATTAAAACGTATAACATAACACTAAACTTACTTTTCGACATTCGTTGTGAAGTACCTATTATGAATACCGACGGAGTAATTCAAATTTAGAAAATATTCCGCGACGTTATCGGGCCGCTATGCTAGTAATCAAACTTTTCTAATGATTCCAATTTGAAAAAACCAATAAAATTTCTAAAAATCCGAAATTATACTGTAATTATTAATTTTTTTAACGAAAATTTGATTGATCTTCTTGATCGTCGCCACGAGTCTGCTTGCCAAGTTTCAGCTCGATTGGATCACGGGAAAAGGGTCAAAAATCGATCCAAAGTTTTTGTTGACGGCAAGCAAGCAGACGCCACGAGTTAATATAAAGGGAGTAATAAACGCCGATCCCTCGGCGATGAAACTCGAATATAAATGGAAACAAGTTTTTTTACAACTGTTTAGTACGGTCATGAGCCTGCATAATTAAATTGCAACTTGAGTGCAGCCACGCTATGCATGTCGCATCCCGTTACACGGCCACTCGCTGTCACCCCTCAATCAGCCGTACGACCGACCGTCCGTTGAACATTTCACGCAACCAATCGGTCGTGGCGACGCCGGTGCAATCAGTCACATTGCAATCAAATCATGCATGCACGCACGCTTACATAGTAATGTGAGGAGTACTATAAAAATGTACCCATAAAAGTATAGTTTTCGGTATAAATCCTTAATATACAGGGTTATTTGTAAAACATTAATAACCTCGCAGGACTCCTGCCTTCATTATGATTCGAAAATGGTCAAGCTATCTTGACCTAATACCGATAGTTATGGAAATGCGACGTCAAAGTTTGCATTTTTTTCTCAATATTTCTGACTTGTTTTTTGTAAAACGTTGGACTGTCATTATAGTAACTAATATCAATTAAGAAAAATTCATTCGTTTCAATACAAGTTAAATAAAATGATTAAAACCCTGAAAAAAATCCAGTTGGATTTCGAAGGTTTTTATTGTTTTATTTGAATTGTATTAATGGGAATGAATTTTTCATACTCGATATGAGTTACTGTAATGATAGTCCAACGTTTTACAAAAAAATAAGTCAGAAATATTTTTAAAAAAATGCAAACTTTGATGTCGCATATCTCCTTAACTATTGATATTAGGTCATAATAGCTTGAACATTTCGACTCATGATCAAGGCAGGAATATAGTCCTGCGAGGTTATTAATGTTTTCCAAATAACCTTGTATATAGCGCTTGTGTTGTGATGATGGACCCTGCAATGGGATCCAAAACGTCGGTCAGAGTGGTCGGATATACACGGCAGAATATCCCAGAAAATTTAGAACGTCCGTGAAAAGCTGAGAACATTTTTAATTATTGTCATATACAGGGTGTAATAATATTTCATATTATGGAGACTTTATTTTTCAATATGTAAAACTGGATTATTTTTAAGTTAACATTATATTTCATGCATGTATTCATACGCTCCATAGTAACGGGTGTACTGACCAATCAGCGACACGCATGTGCCATCGAAGTCTCATTCGCTATTAAAATAATTTTCGCATCTCTCCACATTCACGCGTCTCGGGCGCGTGGCGTGTTGGTATCCGCGTCGCGCGTTCCGCTCTCGCGGTCGCGCGCTGGCAGCGATTTTCCGACTCGACTCCCAATGCGGTCAAACGTATTCATAATCACTATACTTTCCCCGGTGGGCGGGCTGGAGCGGCGACTTCCGTTGGCGAGCGACCACCCCGAACGTGGAGCCCTAACGAGTTGGGGGTGGGGCTTGTGTGACGAAGGCAGTGGCGGATTAGTCGGTGGGCGGACTGGGCGGCAGCAAAGTCATGACCTTGGTTCACTTTTTCCCTTTGACATCATTCATAAATTCTAGCGAAATAATACATAAAATTACTTCGCAAATTCACCTTTTAAAGCTGTAAGGGTTCAACTAGTGCCACCACTATAACTTGGCGTGCGAGGGAGGGCGTCCCTGTCGCCTAACAGAAGTTGCCAGAATGTAAATTTATTACACAATACATAATGTACAGAATGTCCGGTGACCGGGGTCGTAGTCTTTAACAGAAATTTGGTCGGGCAGCACTAAAGAAACCAAGCAATAATGGCGGCCGTTCTATCTGTCAAACTGTCAGACGGTAATATAGCCATTATTTGCTATTTCAGCTTCGCAAAACTTTAATATTTCATTGACAATTGTTCTTGCACCATCCCGGACTGTTTAGGATGTTTTGGACATAATAATTCAGTGTATATTGGTAATCAAGATGTCACAGCTCCTGAAATTGAACTGAATGACAAGGCGAGGGGTTACCGCCGGGTGCGGGCGTGCGGGTTTTAGTTCCAATGTCGCCGCACGCCAAGTTATTGTGGTCATGCTCTAATTCTCTATTGATTCAATTCAACAAATTGATTCTCTTGCTCTTCTCTTGCTATCCTTCCATATCCAATTCAGATATACCAGACAGAGCTTATCATACTAATAATAGGAAATCCTCTCCCATCTATTACCCAACTACTTCATCATAGCATTACTCTTACTTACCAATACGCCATTTCTCGTGGAGCGCCGTATTCCTCCGTCCTGACGCACAACTCTCGCCTCATCCACATTCATACAACTTCGCATGCAAGCTCGATGATTGTTGAGGCTCCTAACAGGACCGTCCTCCGGTATCTGGTTAACCTGGTCGCGCCACGTCTTTCGCGGTCGTCCTCTCATTCTGGTGCCATCGACACGCGTCATGTTTTTTTTACCATTCATTCGCTCGACATGCCCAAACCATCTGAGCGACCCCTATTTAATTATATTGATTATGCTAACGTCAATTCATCGAATTTGACATTTTGCTTATTTTGCCTAAAACATCTGTGAATCTTTGTAATTGGTTTATGCAATTTACACTATGTTCTAGCATTATGATGGCTGAAATTGTTTAGATTTCTTAATAAATAAATAATTTATTTTTTTATTCATATTCTAATTATTATAGACTAAGTATGAAACATCCTGTGTGTAATAGTAATTTTATTTTTCATTAAGTGCCTTAATAAGCAATTAAAAAAATATAACTTTAAAATTAAAATTATAAAACTGTCGAAATTAAATTAGTTTTATAGTGCGGGTGGGTCCTTTTGAATTTTAGTCCCCAAATAATGTGATCCGCCACTGGATAAAACATACGGCTCTCTCACATGATTACTACCAGTATCCACTTTTCTGGGAGTGGCCCGGCGTGGTCATGAATCGTTAGATCCTAATAGAAATCTAAAATAGATAATTTAATCAACTAGAGTATAAAAAAAAGTGTTTACTGATATTGGACGCCACACTGTCATTGCGGCTTTAGGGTGTGTTTTTTTAAAGGCATAGAACATTAAAATGAAATAAACTTATACAAATATAGTTTTTCTTATAAATCCTTTACATGCGAGGTCTCGGTCTCCATTTTATTGTACTTTACTTTTGTTTTCTTGACTAAGAGATTAATTTGTATCACATTGGTACTAATTGGATGTAGTTATGCAGAAAGCAACCAATCCACAAAACGCTAAAAATAAGTTGTACACGAGTTTGGACAGCTCACTACGATATTTTTATGTGCTGAAAATGTGAATTTTAAATACAGAGATAGATTCTAAATTGTCCATGATTTAATTAATTTTAGAATATTACCGAATAGATATGGCAAGAAGTGTGTTTATGTTTATTTCAAGGGCGCTTTAGAGGTGCGACATCCCGAAAAAATGAGTTTTTAGGCTATTCTTGAAGTGTTCCTGATTCTCCATAGATCGCAGAACTGGAGGCAGTTGATTCCCCATAGCTGGGCCCGCAATGCTGAAAGCACGTTCCGCAAACTTGGTGTCTCCAGGTCTCCTTGGTACTATCAGCCTGCAGAGTGCCTCCGATTTAGCTGACCGCTATGTGAGCCATCTTCCAGTGATATTGTCTGGTATACAGAGGTCGATCAAATATTGTGGTGCTTTTCTTTGAAGAATTTTGTACACCATCAGAGAGAGTTTGAAATTTATCCGCTCCGGCAGGCGAAGCCAATGTAGCTGCTTCAGCATTGAGGATATCCGCGAGAACTTTGATGCCTTGAATATAAACCTCGCCGCAACGTTCATCACTGACTGAAGTATATCGAGTCCTAGGCTGTCCTGCATAAATTGAGTTACAATAGTCCAACCGCGAGATGACGTACGCACTAATCAGTGACTTGCTGCGTCTGGGGGAAGGCATTTTCTTACAGACTTGATCTGTCTTCAACCATAGAAACCAGCACTGACAGCTTTGTTAATCTGATTTCTAAGGCTTAGATCTTTCTTTACGTTGATTCCCAGGAGCTTTACCTGTCACGAGGGTTTAATTATGATGCCTGTCGTCGGCATAATCATTGGTGTGTCATCCAAAAGATGTTTCTCAGAATGAGATCTTTATTTTCTACAACTTGGAAGCGTATAGTTCGGTGTTATATATGTTATAAGTCGAGTGTTTTGAGATGTGGATCTGTACGCACATTCATAATTTCCTGGGTAGACAGAGTGACGAATGATGAAGTTTTTATATGTTCTATTTAATTTTAAAGGTCTACGCCTCTAAAAATCACCATATATAAGTATATTTGTATAAATTAATTAGTTTAAGCAGCTTGGAAGTCAGCCAGTCGAAGTATTTTTATTACCACATTGAATACCCAAAAATCGTCCAAAGAAAGACTAAACTAAATTTTGTGCTGCACATACTGCCAGTAATTTTGTAACTATGTACGTTTCTAGAAGAGTTGTCCCTATCATCAGGTGTAGTTATTAACCAATCTTTATACAGTGGGTTATCATCCTATTCGGGTGGGATGACGGGTCGCGTAGTGGGAAGTTTTTTGATCATTATGGAAAACATATCAACTTTGAAAACAGTTGAAATTCAAAAAATTTAAATAAACATCACATTCCCCAATACGTCTCTATTCTTGGGCTTTTTTCCCTTAATTATCAAGAAGAAGGCTTTAAAAATCGTAGGTTCATATTCAACTGAACGTAGATCTGTAGAAGAAGAAAAATGATGAAAAGGTAAAAATATATTTAGAAAGATTTCAAACACTCAATCTAAAAAAAACAAGATTATCATAACGCGCCTGTCTTAGGACGGTCAAAATGCGTCTAGCTGAGCTTTTACTTTAAATTGAAAAATGATTGATTGAAGTGCGATCGAGCCGTAAAAAGGCCTGGCCGGTTTTATGAACTTGGTTTATAGTAATCGTTCTTTTAAAGCATATATTTTTACGGTTGTTTGATTGGTAGGAAATGCAGAAATCTATGCTTTAAACGAACAATTGCTATGAACCATGTTGACACAACCGGTCCTTATAGGTAGACTGTTCACGAATGAACAGTTATTTTATATATGAAGGAAATAGTCAAACACTGATAAGACCCGTTCGTTATGTTGAATGAAATCGTTACTAGGATGAAATATTTTTTGCGAATGACTGAACGATATAAAGCAACAAGATTTCGATTCATTCTTTGATTTAGTCTACCCAATGCGGCCACATTAGAGTACTCTTGCATGATGTATAGTAAGCACTCGAGGTAGTAATGTGTTGAACCCTAAGAGTTTATTCCCACCTGCGTGTTATGATTTCTTCTTTCCGTGTACCGACGCGGTCTGAACACCCTGTCTGTTCACGGTAAGTGTTTCATATCTCCTTCTGAGCACCCTACCGTGAAATAGCAACATTTATTATAATGGCTTTATGACGGACGGCGTAAACGCTATACTGTCGACGAAAATAATTGGGTAACGGTTCCAAAAACTGGCTTTTTATTATATATAAAAAGAAACAAAATGTATAAAATATTCATAAAATTTTTGGTAGTGTACTGTACACGCGTTAGAAGTTATACTTCTTTAGCCTACATAAAATAATCAGCGCATCACTTCTCACAGTACAAACGCCGAAGTACCACGAAATG
>JADDOH010023789.1:0-50535 GCA_016648135.1 Agrypnia vestita | reverse complement strand
ATCATTCACTGTCGTTCGCTCCGTACTTCTGTTGGGCCGGACTGAATTTCTTCGAGAAAAATGCTAATGGTTCCCAATTTCCGTTCACTTGTTGATGCAGTGCCGCCCCTGCGGTGCATTCCGATGCGTCACTGACGATTGATAGGTGGGCCCCGCACTTTGGGTGTGCGAGTAATGTTGCCTGAGCCAATCTCTCCTTACAGGATTCGAAGGCTTTTGCGGCTTCGGGCGTCCACGGTATTGTTGCTCGCCCTTTTTGTTTCCCTGCAGGAAATCGTGAAGTAGCGCTCGCGTTTCTGCGGCACCGGGTAGGAACCTCCTGTAGAAATTGATTGCCCCCAGGAATCGGCGGAGGTCCTTGATAGTTTCTGGTGCTTGTAATTTTTAATTGCCTCTACTTTCTCTGGTAGCGGTGTCTGGAGGTGTATCGGAGGAATTTTACTTCATTTGCGCCGAAATTACATTTTGCTGAGTTTATAACGACCCCGTATTCCTGCAACCGCTGGAAAATTACTTCGAGGTGCGTCATATGCTCTTCGGGTGTTGGTGACGCGATCAATAAATATGTCGTCAATGTAGGCGAAGCAAAAATCGAGTCCTCGTGTTACTTCGTCGATAAATCTGGAAGCTTTGTGCACTGTTGCGCATTCCGAATCCCATACATGGAAATTCGAATAAGCCGAACGGTGTTGATATTGCAGTTTTCGGGACGTCTTCGGGTGCTACCGGAATTTGATTGTATGCTCGTACAAAGTCGATCGTGGAAAAAATTTTTCACCCATTTAGCGCTTGTGCGAAATCTTGTATATGTCGCACTGTTTGGAATGGTCCTTGCATTCAGGCTTCGATAATCGCCGCATGGTCTCCAATCGTTGTCCTTTTTAGAGACCATGTGTAGTGGCGATGCCCAACTGCTTTCAGATGGTCGCGCTATTCCTAGGCGAACCATGGTTTCGGACTCTTTCTTCGCTAATTTTAGTTTGTCTGGGGCGAGTCGTCGCGGTCGTTCGGCGACTGGTGGTCCTGGTGTCCTGATGTGATGAATGGTATTATGCCGGATCTCTTTCCTGGCGCCGTCCGGTCTGGTTATGTCCGGGAATTTTTGTAGGAGTTTGTGGTATGGAGACAATCCCGTAACGGTTTTCATCGAACCGATATACGTCGTACTCCGTGCTCCTGCGGTGGTTAGATTGTTCGTTGCGTCCCGTAGTTGTCGGCTTCGTATGTCGACCAGTAGACCGTATTTAGACAGGAAATCGACCCCTATGATGGGCTTGGATACGTCTGCGATGACGAAGGTCCAAGTGATGTCCCGTCTGAGTCCTAGGTTGAGTGTGAGTGTCAGGTTTCCGTATGTGGCGATGGGTGTCCCGTTCCCGCTGCCAGTTCGTACGCTGCCTTGTGTGGGCGTCCTCGCACTAGATGTCGCGGGCACACGCATAGATCCGCCCCCGTATATATGAGGAAGTGTATGCGTGTTGTTAAATCCATAATGAATAAGCGACTTATGTTATGCGGGCTGTAGGTGCTGGTCGCCATCAGTTGGAGCCCTGGGCGTTTCCCTGGTTGTAGTTGCACAGTTGTTCGCATTTGTGGGCGTTTCCGCCGAAGCGCCAGTAGTACCAGCACAAGTTGGCCGGGCGTTGTCCACGGTTTCTGCTGCTGGAGCGTTCTCGACTTCGGCTACGACCTCGTGATCGGTTGGCTCTTCGGTATATGTCGTCGAAACTGCTTCGTCTGTTCTATCTGATATTTAGCTCGGCGATTTCGTGAAGTAACGCCGTTAGCCCCTGGTTCATTGCTTGCATCCTGGCGTCTAGATCCGGTTTATCGTTGGGGAAGAATGGTGGTATCCGCACTGCTACCCTGCTTACTTCTGATGCTGGTGCTGGTGTGGCCTCCCTGTATGCTTCCCGTGGTGCGTACTGCAGGCTCATGATGACTGTATGCTGATCAAACTCGGCGTACTGTGGCTGAAGATGCCGTTTGATGTAACAGTGCTTTGATGCAGGTGCGTGTTCTTCTTGTGTCGGGGTCACCAATGTGGACCCTCCGGTTTAGGATAAGTTGAAGCGGTGTTGATGATGTAAAGTCACGATGGTTTTACTGAATTTATTGAATTGCAAAAGCAAAAGTTGTAAAGAATACAGTAGGTACAAAGGTTACAAGTGAAAGCGTGACGTTCGGAGGTATTTTATTTATTTACTTATTTTTATTAATTACACGGCTTAATAGCCTTTAACAACAGGTTTATACATAATTAAAATACAACAAACGATTAAATGTAAAAGAAAAATAAAGGGTATAAATGTAAAAAAGTATATATACATAGTTTAAACATAATGAGGTTAGACATATATGTAAAAAAAGTATATATGCAAAAAAGTGTAAAGTAGTGATCTCAGAAATTTTTACTCACCGATAATATAGCAATATTAAATTTGAATAGCCAGGTATATATAAAAAATTTAAGACATTATATAAAAATTTAATATTTTGAAAAGAAATGATCATATAATGATTTTTTAAATTTTGAGAGAGATAGATTTAAAATGTCGACATATGTAGGTAGTTCATTGCCAAGTTTGTGCATCCGAGGTATGCTAGAATTTGAACGATAGTTTGTGTCCAAATTGTCACAATAAAACAGCATGTTTTGGCGGGTCCTACGGTTAGGTACTTTAAAATTAATACTATTCAGGAGTTCGCAACAGTCGAAATTTGAGTGTAATATTTTAAAAAGGAATATTAAATCTGTTAATTTTCTTCGATCTTCCAAGGTTAGGAGATTAAGATTAGTTTGCAAATATTTGTAGTTTATTTGGTCGATCGGAATATGAAGCTTAAAATTTATAAATTTTAGGAATTTACGTTGTACCCTTTCTATATTTTTTATATGAACCCTGTAAAAAGGAGACCAAATGATGGAATTGTATTCCAACTGACTACGGACCAAGGATACATATAAGAGATTTATTACATTAATTGATTCAAAGTCCTGTATTGATCTAAGTATGAAACCTAAGGTTTTCATACTTTTATTCGTAATAATGTTGATGTGACTTTTGAATTCTAGTTTATGATCAAAAATGACACCAAGATCACGGATTTCTGTTATTTTTTCTAGGTTTGTATTATTTATTGAATACGAAAAGGAAATGGGAGATTTATTTCTACAGAAGGATAGTGATTTACACTTATCAACATTTAAAAATAGGTTGTTAGAGATGCACCAATCGTTTAATTTGTATAGGTTAGATTGGAGTGTAAGGCAGTCACTCACATCTGATATTTCCTAGAAAATTTTAATATCATCCGCAAAAAGTAAAATTTCAACATTATCGAAACATTCGACAATATCGTTGATAAATACAAGAAATAATGCGGGTCCAAGATGGCTACCTTGTGGTAGACCACTAGTGGCTAGGATAGCTCGGGATGTACAGGATTTTATTTTTACGTGTAGTTTCCTGTTAGTCAAATAGCTTGCAAACCATTTATGTAGTGGGTCAGTTACGCATAAGGAATGAAGTTTCTTAAGAAGGATTGTATGAGAAACCTTGTCAAAAGCTTTTGAAAAATCCGTGTAAATGCTGTCAACTTGACGTTTGTTTGTGAAACTTTCAAATATGTACTCCTGATAGATAAGTAAGTTTGTGGAAGTTGTTCTACCTTTAACGAAACCATGTTGCCTTTTGTCTATCACTTTGAGAAGTTCTGGATATATTTGGTCCAGTACTAAGGATTCGAAGATTTTAGGGAGTACTGATTGTACAGAAATTGGGCGATAGTTTTTGACATCAGATTCGCTTCCCTTCTTGAAGATAGGAGTGATAAAACTTGTTTTCCAACGTAGAGGAAACTGTCCAGAAGAAAGCAGGTAGTTGAAAAATTGAGCAAGGGGTCGAGCAAGCACAGGGGCACATTGTTTTAGATATATCGGTGGAATGTTATCCGGTCCTGCAGATTTATTAGTATCCAATGATACTAACTTTTTCTTACAGGATTCAAATGTAATAAGACAATTATATAGATATATGTTGTTATTGGAATTGTGATAAGGTATGTTATTAACAGGTGTCGAGGTCGTAAACATTTTGGAAAAAGTCTGCGAAAAGGTTAACAGTATTTTCTGTATTGGTGGCTACTTGATTGTCCAGGTACATTTCAGATGGAAATTCGTTACTGTTTTGGTTAAGTTTTTTTATATATTTCCAAAGATTTTTGGATTTTAAGGCACTGTTTTCAATATAGTTAATGTGTAATCTGTAACATATTTTTAAAATATTTTTACACTCTGACCGAGTTTTGCTAAATTGAATGTAGTCTTCGACTGAACGACTGTCTTTGAATTTTTTATGTAGGGATTTTTTTAGTTTAATTAGTTCTATCAAATCACTCGTAAACCATTTTGGATATACATTAGATTTGGGCGTAAAATGTGGAACATGAGAGTTTATTGTATCTTGGAAAATTGAATAAAGTTTTTCGAGAGATTGATCGATATTGATATCACATAGGAATGACCAATCTATGATGGATAAGTGCTGATTTATGGATTCATAATCTCCCTTTTGAAAGTTAAGAGAGGATTCTTGCTGTATAGGTTTGGGACATAGAGTACTTAATTTGATATGTAATGGAGGGTGATGATCATCAACTGGTAGCAATTGATCGATGGATTTTACGATTGAAATGTTTGCTTGATTTGAGAATACAAAGTCGAGAAGGCGGTTATTGATGTTGTAGACAAAATTATGCTGATATAAGTTTAGATAGTTCACCATATCTAGAATCACACGCGCACGATCATTTTCACATTCATTTGTAATGAAGCCGTCTTCGTTAGATGACCACTTTAAGTTTGGAAGATTATAGTCACCTAGTATGATGGTTTCGTAGCTGGTGTATTTCGATATTAACAGTTCGACATCTTCACAATGTTGTTTGTAGAGCAGAACATCGGAGAGCGGTGGTAAGTAAACTGCTCCAATAATATATTTTTTAGGGTAAGTATTGATCATAATAAATAATTGTTCGAGGTTGGTATTTTTAATGATGATGTTTCTTGTTTTTAGGATTTTATTTATGGCAATAAGAACACCAGAATAAGGTATGACGGCGAGAGCTTCCGCTGAACGAGCCGTTCACTGGGGAAGTGAGATAATCGGCTCTGCCGACGCCGGCTTATGAAAACCCACACACTTTATTTCAGAGACCGTGCGTGTTGTTTCTAAACCAAAAATTTGAGGTTCATGTGTGAGTGCATTGTGATCAAGTAAAAAGTTTGTCTCAAAAGTGTAAAAGCGCAAAGATATAGAAATATATTTAATGAATGCACCAATAGCAAACATATTTTTGTTACCTTGTACACAAGACAAAAGTTTTGCGAAAAGCACACGAATTTTCAAGCTTGAATTCTGAATGCTCGGATACTTTAACTTATACTTTGAATTTCTCTCCAGTGTGCTTAAGCGCATGTAGTTTTAGGTCTGATTTCATATTGCAGGAATAATCACACTGCGAACATGAAAATAATTTCTCTCCAGTGTGCTTAAGCGCATGTTGTTTTAAATCTGATTTCGAATTGCATGAATAATCGCACTGCGAACATGCAAATAATTTCTTTCCAGTGTGCTTAAGCACATGTTGTTTTAAGGCTGATTTCCGATTGCAGGAATAATTGCAATGCGAACATGAAAATAATTTATTTGCAGAGTGCTTAAGCACATGACATTTTAAGTCTGATTTCCGATTGCATAAATAATGGCACTGCGAACATGAAAATAATATCTCTCCAGTATGCTTAAGGGCATGTAGTTTTAAATGTCTTTTCTGATTGCAGGAATAATTGCACTGCGAACATGAAAATAATTTCTTTCCAATGTGCTTAAGCGCATGTAGTATTAATTGTGTTTTCTGATTGCAGGAATAATCGCACTGCGAACATGAAAATAATTTCTCTTTAGTGTGCTTCAGCGCATGACGTTTTAAGGTTGATATCCGATTGCAGGAATAATCGCACTGCCAACATGAAAATAATTTCTCTCCAGTGTGCTTAAGCGCATGTTGTTTTAAATTGGATTTCCTTTTGCAGGAATAATCGCACTGCGAACATGAAAATAATTTCTCTCCAGTATGCTTAAGCACATGATATTTTAAATCTGATTTCCGATTGCATGAATAATCGCACTGCGAACATGAAAATAATTTTTCTCCAGTGTGCTTAAGCTCATGTAGTTTAAATTTTGCTTTCTGATTGCAGGAATAATCACACTGCAAACATGAAAATAATTTCTTTCCTGTGTGCTTAAGCAAATGTTGTTTTAAATTGTATTTCTGTTTGCTAGAATAATCGCACTGCGAACATGAAAATAATTTCTCTCCAGTGTGCTTAAGCTCATGTTTTTTTAAACTGCCTTTCCATTTGAATGAATAATCGCACTGCGAACATGAAAATAATTTCTCTCTAGTGTGTTTAAGCGCATGTGATTTTAAATAGGCTTTCAAATTGCAGGAATAATCGCACTGCGAACATGAAAATAATTTATCTGCAGAGTGCTTAAGCACATGATATTTTAAGTGTGATTTCCGATTGCAGGAATAATCACACTGTGAACATAAAAATAATTTCTTTCCTGTGTGCTTAAGCACATGTTGTTTTAAATTGCATTTCTGTTTGCTGGAATAATCGCACTGCGAACATGAAAATAATTTCTCTCCAGTGTGCTTAAGCTCATGTCTTTTTAAACTGCCTTTCCATTTGAATGAATAATCGCACTGCGAACATGAAAATAATTTTTCTCCAGTGTGTTTAAGCGCATGTTGTTTTAAGCCTGATTTCCAATTGCAGAAATAATCGCACTGCGAACATGAAAATAATTTCTCTCCAGTATGCTTAAGCGCATGTCTTTTAAATTGTGTTTTCTGATTGCAAGAATAATCACACTCCGAGCATGAAAATAATTGATCTGCAGAGTGCTTAGACACATGATATTTTAAAACTGATTTCCGATTGCAGGAATAATCGCACTGTGAACATAAAAATAATTTCTCACCAGTGTGCTTAAGCGCATGTCGTTTTAAGTTTGATTTCTGATTACACGAATAATGGCACTGTAAACATGAAAATAATTTCTCTCCAGTGTGCTTATGCGCATGTCGTTTTAAGGTTGATTTCTGATAACACGAATAATCACACTGTACACATGAAAATAATTTCTCTCCAGTGTGCTTAAGCGCATGTTTTTTTAAGTCTGATGTCCGATTACAGGAATAAACGCATTGCGAACATGAATAAATCTTCTTCACAGCGGTAGTGAGTGTGCACTTTCTCGAAGATTTTTTAGTTTTCGAAATGGTCTCTAAAGCAAGCAGCTTTTCATGGGCAGGCGAAGACACAGTTGGACTTCCCGAAAAAGATCCTTGTATTCTGAAGATATCTGCAATGAACAATTTAACAATTGTTGAGTGTTCTGTTTTCAATACTTAATATGACAAGACTCTTTGATTAAGCAAAACTTTTACATGGCTAAAACTTTTGACAGTGAAAGGGGGAAGAATATAAGAGAGCAAAAGATTTGAACAAAGCTCCTAAGAGAAGAGCCAAATTTGGTTTGAAGGAATGGAAAGAGCGGCAGAAAAGAGAATAACGTGTAAAAATGTTCAAAGTATTTTAAGGAGAGAATTTTTTTGATATCAGGTGGAAAATCCTGAAATGGCGTGGAAAGCAGTAAAATGAATGCTATGAAGTCAAAGAACGGAGAAATATGAATGAGTAAGGACGAAAACCATGACAAAGGAGTGAAATATTTTCAGGAAATGTGTGAGAGCGAGGAGAATATATAAATTAAAAATGCAGAGATATTCAATGAATGACGACTATTAAGTGAGTGAAGAAAATATGTAAGAAACAAAAAGAATAGAATGTGAAACTATACGGCAATCACTCTATTGAGCCCAATTGGAAAACTTTATGAAAGAAGTTTGATTGAAGTAAGTTCGGTGACCAAAAAATATGTATGGGACATGCAAGGGCCTTCTGTGGGTGAAAGTGGATGGATCAGATCTTCTCACTAGAGTGTTGACGGGAAATGTTTTTAGTGAAAATTAAAAAAAATTGTGTCTTAGTAGATCTGCAAAAGGCTTACGATAGAGTTATAAGAAGACGGTCGTGGAAGGTACTCTTTGGTAACGGGGTGAACAGTAAACGTGTACGAGCAATTGCATCCCTATGCGGTGGATATACTGTGTATAAGAATCAATCATAGTTTTATAGGAATAGAAGATAAAATTTGAAACTGGATCCGAAGCTATCTCCATGAAAGGCCACAAAGTGTAAAAATTAACAGGACACTAAGCCTACCCTTACGCAGCGACTTTGGAGTACCCCAAGGTATAGTTCTAGGCCCACTCCTATTTATAATATACGTCAATGACATCTTCAAACTTCAAATCTGATAGGTAAAATCATATCATATGCAGACGATACAGCTATAAGTAGAAGTGGACATGACTGGAACACAGTAAACAAACACGCCAATAGAGACCTGAATGTACTGAACACCTGGTTCGACAACAATTTGCTCTCCCAAAACTAAGAAAAAACATACTACATTCCCTTTTCGATAAAAAACATTAAACACCGCCTAATATAAAAATTACCATCCACAATAACAACTGCGACAAAATGATGTGCAACAATTCATGTTCAAGATTGAATCCAAAAAGGGAAATTATAGACCAACGTCTTAAATGGCATAGCCATATCAACGAATTGACGAAAAGAATTAGAAGATGTATATGTTTATATTCATAAGACTACGAAACATTTTAAGCATAGACAATTTAATAAAGGTATACTATGCTCCACTCACTACTACAATACGGAATAATAGGGTGGGGGGAAACTTATAATAATATAATAAATCCAATTTAAGTGATTCAGAAAACAATTATTAAAAAATATATAATATAAAATCAACATTCCCACACAAACACTATTTAAAATATTTCCCGTCCCAAATGTAGAAACTATGTACAAAAAATATCAATAATGCAATTCATCGAAGAAAACGAACATACAATATTCGAAAAAAAATACATGACCAAGATTACAAGCCACCTTTAAAATCCCTAAATGCAATACAAAAAAATATCAACAAAATCTCATATACTCAGGCATAAATTTTTTTAACAATCTTCCAATCGAAATAAAAAACATACAAAACAATTGAAAAGCAAATAAAGAAAATATTTCAATAAAAACAACTAGACATTATTACCTTCAAAATCAAAAACATTTCATTCCACTACTTCATCCCATATATATAATGTAAAATAATTATATGAAACAATGCAAAGTACCTCGCCCGAGCATAAGAGCAATACTCTTAAATGGAAAGGTACTATGTATAACACAATTATGTAATAAATGTTGATGTAAAATAAAAATATTATATAAAATTCAAAAGAATTGCGTAATGTCTCCACTGCTGTTCAACTTGTATATGGATAATTGTGAGGAAGAACTGAAATACATGAAAATAGATGCGAAAATGAGCGATTTAATTGTATGTCGTTGATGCAGTATTAATGATAAACAGCGAACAAGACTTAGCCTCTAGTTAGCATGTATGATGTATGCAAGGAAAGTCACATTATTATAATGTAAAAATCTAGGTGGGTTGGCATGCTGAGCGAATTCACGATAAGTACAAATGACGCAAGTATTGACGAGGTCAGAAAGAGAGGGTGGCTGCGGAAGGCTTACCATAACCAGATCCTGGAAGATCCTCCGAATGGGACGCCATGAGGGGCACCAACAATTGTCGAGCTGCATGCGAGGATGTATGAATATGGATGAATCGAGAGATGTGGGGCAGGACAGAAGTGTGGCGTTAATCTCCCTGCCTACCTCCGCGGAGAAACGGCGTGATAGTAAGCAAGTTAGCTTTAAGTATTATTACAGTTATTACTTATAGTTTTCAAATTTTCACCGTGCATCTTGACATTTAACACGTTTCAACTATGGTTAGCTCACTTTACGCAAACCATCGATAAGAGAGAAACAAGAAACTTTGATATGTTGCGAAATGCTAGATTTTCGGTAGTTTGATTTTTTTTTAATATGTATTACAATGCATGTACGTTCTAACACTCATTACAATGACGAAATAATGTTTTTTAAATTATATTATTGTTGATAAGACGTTAAGGAAACTCGTGGAATTTTCAATTAAAACGTATTTCTAGATTAGGTTAGGTGCTGTTAACACTGGCGTTCCGGAACAGGGTACAAGCTAACCCCGAAAATATTATTTTTAAAACTATTTAATAATTAATGATGATATTGACCTAGTATTCTTTGTAATCCTCATAAATAGCCCCAAAGAATATAACACCCAAAGAAAATAAAATGTTATGTGTTCTTCTTTTTCTAATATTTATTAACGACATACATGAAGTCATTAAATATTCAGAAATATTCTCGTCAACAATCTGGTCACCCAATTACGATATTCATAATAATAGAGTAGAAAAAATAAAAAATAATTCCTCAAATCTTTCAAATATCGACAAGGTTTAAGTGATTCACTTGTTACATACGACAAGAGACTCAAAAACTTTCACCTAATCTCCTTAAACCAAAGAAGAAATATTACAGACCTAATGACTCTCTACAAAATAGTCAATAACAAACTAGACACCCCCTCAATATGATCAATGAGGTCTCCAAGCCTTTTACACACTAAATTTTACAACACCAATCTAGGCTATTTCTTTCCTCTACCTAGAATGATCAACCAATTTAACGAGATATCGTCCAGAGACTGCAAACTTGATATATTCTTCATGACGCAAGCTCGGTTCCAAAGTGAAATATTGATACAGTTGCCGGCAAACTTCTTGAAATTCTTTGACGTGGTGGGGAATGCGCAGAAGACGAAATTTGGGTCTCTTTGGTGGAAAGGTAGATGCGCAAACTTCCCCCCACTACGCCGTAGAATTTCAAGATGTTTGCCGGCTACTGTAAACCTTTCTTTTTTTTAAAAGGATTTGGTTTCTTTATATAATGCCATGATTCGTAGGTATACGAATCATAATGATGAGTTTTCGGAATTTTTCGATTGTGATTTAAATGATTTTTCAAAAAACGTGCCTTTTGCAAAAATATCAGTTTACTTTTACGCAACATTTATTTTGTTGTCTATGGTTTACGTCAAATTTTTATTAATTTAAATGACAAAATTAACAAAGAAAAAGACGAAACTTTCAAGACTTATAATTTTTTTAGTCTTAAGGCGAATCAATTATATTATATTATATTTCATTTTTGAAATCAGGACACTACTGTTACCATAAAACAAGACCTCGAGAAGAATTGGACCCAAACCGTAAAGTACAAATATGTCCTGTTTTCCTTTCATCCAACTTTAACGGTCAACCAGGTGCGCGTACTTCACATGACTGAGAAATAATCAACAATGAAGCAACTCCTCACCGGCCTTCCTGGAGTACTCCGAGCACTCCTGCTTGATGTCGGGGAGCCATATGTCAATCTCCGTGTAGGGCGCTCCACCGCCCGCTCCCTCATCGCCGCTCCCGGCTGCAGACCCTGGCTCGGGCTTGACGGCAGGAACATCTCGGTCAGCGCGGTTCATGGTTCTAATGCGTTCCATGCAGCAAGAGACGATCAGCAAATGGCGAATGTCAAATGACAGCCACGCGAAAGAGAATATAATAGACTGGCAACTGATATTTGGATTGAGACATCTGGTGACCGAAAGCGCAAGTTAATTTATTTATTTATATTTTCGTTATAATGTATATATTAATATATTTATTTTAATAAATATTTATTTCTGAAAATGAAAATTAGGTCTGATAATAAAAAGATGGTACATTTAATTAAAAAAATATTATATCCAATCCGCCAATTCTATAACAAAAGTCAGAAAAAGTATTGACAAAGAAAACAGTTATTTTTACATAAATCAATATTGTTTCAGCATGTTTTTTTAAGTTTTACGTGCTACCTCTCTATAAAAAAAAATCTTGTGTTTAGAGAGGGAACACGTTTACATAATGAATATAATTTCAGATTTAAATACATGTATATTTTAAAAAAACAGTATAAATATTTATAAAATTTTAAAACTCGAAATTATAATATAATATTTTTGTTAATTATTTTTGACATATTTATTAATTAGAAAACATACAAAAATATAAAATAAATGAAAAAATATAGCTGCTACCGAAATATAGTTTCAACCGGCAATCGTGCGTTATTCAATTTCTAAATTGGATAATGTGCCATTCCCGGATAGAGTGGAGGTCTGTTGGTTCGAAATCCAGTAGCAGCTAAAATATTTTTCGTTAATTTGATTTTTCTATGTGTCTTTTCTAATTGATTAATAAATCTGTTAATAATTCACAGAACTTTGTTCTGAAATTGAGTTTCACAATAATATTGTGTTTTCTGTAATACTTATATGTAATTATTTTCAATGTTTAAGAAAATTAAATGAAATATCGATGAGTAAATACTTTACACCACAAGTTCAATGTTTATCGATTAAAGACATTGCAATATATTCCTACCCAATTCGATATAAACCTGTTAGTAATTATAGATCATAAATTAAACTTTTCATTGAACACAAAATATGTAATGAAAAATAGCAATAGGAATTTCACTCTTGAAAAGAATCAGAAGATATATATAGCAAAACAGAATCGTGCAAAAATAAAAAATACTCAAAATAAAGCAATAAGTTATTCTGAAAAGAAATCGATACACAAAAATCAAAGTGATGCGAGAAAGTTTAGAAGTATTGACATTTAGACAAATAATTCAATTTAACGTACTTCTACTTATATATAAAATCATAAATGAACACAAATCCTTTTCTAAAGAAAAATAAAATAAAAAATCAACATGATCACCCCACCCCACAGGAAAAAACTATGAAATAAGATTATGTTTCAGAAAGAAACAAGATCACAAATTTCAATCATGCAAAGTGGAATAAAACTATGTACATATGAAATTACTGGTCCACATTAGGGATGAAAATAATACAAAAAACTAAAAAATAAATTGCTTAAAAGGTAGAAATATATATATTACATATTATCATCTAACTCAGCCATACTCAAACAGCGGCCCGCGGGCTGCATGAGGCCCGCCAAGCTTTTATATGCGGCCCGAAACACATTTATTATCAGGAACGTGATTAAAAAAATCTGGCATTGTAAGTTTTGAATAAGAGTATCTTGAAATACGCGTGAACAAAAAATAAATTTCTGTCATTTTAAAACCAGCGATTTCTATGGTTTAAGGACCAATTTGTTATTTCAAACATACCTAGATTGTTTCAACCACACAGTGTAATTCAAATTTTTTTTATCATTCAAGTGATTCGCACAATATTTTGAGTATGTCTAAATCTTTGTAATGTACAAATTGGTATTGTTTTTTTATTTGTATTTTTAATGCATCGTGTCTTCATGGTTTCCAACAAAGTATGTGTCTGTGCAACTCTGGACATTTTTTCCTTTATAATTTCGTCCCTCGTTACGTCTGTAATAAGGTGTTGTTTTTCATTTACATTTATTAATCTATTTATTTTTGTTACGACGCTCAACAAAAATAAACGCTTCGGTATGCGTTAGTTTTGAGTAATAACTATTTTTTTGCGCGCTTCGGTATGTGTTAGTTTTGAGTAATAACTGTATTTTAAGCATACAGATAAGATGAAAATAAATTTCATATAGGGAAATAAACTGTTGATAATATTTGAGCTGGTATTGGCTGATATTCTGATAAGCAAGAAGTATTATTATCTTCTGTTATAGTTAAAAATATAAAATATATATTTGTTGATTATTCAAGTGGTGGCGCCCTAATCTCGAATCAAATGGGTTTCAACTTTCAACCAATGCTGTTTTTCCATATAATTTTTTTTTTCGTCATATCGGCCCGCGTAACTTAGCAAAGATGTGTATACGGCCCGAATAAAAAAACAGTTGAGTACCGCTGATCTAACTGATCAAAGGTTTGAAGCTAAAAAAATCAGGAAAAATAATTAAATAGTTTAACATGTGAAGACTATTTGTAATATACATACATATTTTATACAATATTATTTTCACTGTCCCAATGCTTCACTGGAATCAGTTTTGCAGTCTTTAGTATTATTCTTACATCCAGTACACACATGGAAAATTCTTACATCCAGAACATACATTGAAAAAATAACAGTTTTAATGTGGTTAACTATCTTGAACACACATATTTCTTTTAAATTGTCAATTTACACTTCAGTATTCTTCAGAATAATTATTATAAGTTAACGTATGCAAAGGACAGAATTCTACAGATATCAAAAAGACATTGCAATACATTGGACATCATTTCACTAATCAAAAGGATTGTCTCTATAAAGCACAAAAAATAATTAAATAGAAATGAAGATTATGTAATTGTAATATGTATAATACGTATTATGTATTACATTTCAGATACTAGTAAAATATCGGGAAGGCGATAAAAAGAATACTAATGCAGGCGCGTGCAGTGCGTACATTGAAGCATGACTTTTACATATTCTTTGAAAAAATAAATCACAATAAAATATTTATGTGACTGAATATTATGATATATTGATAGCATGATCATAATTGTGATAGGAATATTACGAGATACATCTTTGAATTCGACTTTTTTTCAAAATATATGCTTAAGTAAATGTCGTGCTGCAATGTTCTCACTGCACTCCCCTGCTTAGTCTTTAAGTACTATTCTTACAATCAATAATCACATATATGTAATAACTATTTTCATGTGACTTATTATCTTGGATACACACAATGAAAGTTTTTATTCAATTGCCAATTTTAAATTCAAAGTAATTATTTTAAATAAGTGTATATGTACAAAGAAAAGAATTAAAAAAATAGTGATTTAAAATAATTCAGCATGTATATTTCCACCCAAATTATGTGATTGATCAAAGTTTTGAAGCTGCAAAAGCAGAACTAAAATTATTATATTACATATTTTTAAAAAAATTATATAGTTTAATACAAGATTATTTGTACAGTACATGGATATATAGCAGTTTGATTGATCATCTTGGACACATAAAACAAAAGTATAGAAGCTAAAAAAGCCAAATGAATAATTTAATAGTCTAATAATATATTAAGATTATTTGTAATATATTTTAATCGGGTTCTCATACTTGACTACCCAGTATCGGAATGCTGATAAAAAGAATACATTCTAATGAATTTATAGTCTTACAACCAGTACATAAATAAAATAACTGTTTTGACGGGATTAATTATTTGTCATAGACACAAACACATTTTTTTTAAATGTCAATTAATATAAGTGATCTGCACATTTGGCTAACGGAGTAAACTCCCAATTACCTGGAGTGGATGTGAAAAAAGAATTTGATTTTCTCTGCCAAAAAAATAAATGAATCAAAACAAAACCTCAAAATTAACTTACAATTTACTCATTTATTCAAAATTGTTTTTTTTTCAGTAGAAGTCACTAGAAAATAATACATACATGAACATATTTGAAGCAACGTTCCGACTGGCTTCCATTTGAAGTTAACATTAAAATGTATCAAAATGATAATTTGACCAAATTTTGCCAGCTTTATTTTCTGGTACATATTGTTATGCAATTGAATGAAACATTATTTATAATTTTTAACTCAATTCTTCGAGATTTCGCGTGACCTTGAGGTTAAGCTCAGTTTAAGCCAGAATTTCCGCTTACTTTGATCGAACTTGAAACAACTGGGCTTTAGTGTCCCGTTAATTTTTACATTTTGTGGCCTTTCGTGGAGATAGCTTCGGATCCAGTTTCAAATTTTATCTTCAATTCCTATATAATGCTGATAATGATTGATTGTTATATACATATATCCACCGCATAGGGATGCAATTGCTAGTACACGTTTACTGTTCACCCCGTTACCAAAGTGTACCTTCCACCACCGTCTTCTTATAACTCTATCGTGAGCCTTTTGCAGATCTACAAAGACACAATTTTTTTTTAATTTTCACTAAAAACATTCCCCGTCAACACTCTGGTGAGAAGACCTGTTCCATGCATCCACTTTCACCCACAGAAGGCCCTTGCATGTCCCATACATCTTTTTTGGTCAACGAACTTACTTTTTCTATAAAACTTCTTTTATAAAGTTTTCCAATTGGGCTCAATAGACTAATTGCCGTATAGTTACACATTATATTCTTTTTGTTTCTTACATACTTTCTTCACTCACTTAATAGTCGTCATTCATTGAATATCTCTGCATTTTTAATTTATATATTCTCCTCGCTCTCACACATTTCCTGTAAATATTTCACTCCTTTGTTATGGATTTCGTCCTCACTCATTCATATTTCTCCGTTCATTGACTTTATAGCATACATTTTACTGCTTTCCACGCCATTTCAGGATTTTCCACCTGATATCAAAAAAATACTGTCCCTGAAATTCTTTGAACATTTTTACACGTTATTGTCTTTTCTGCCGCTCTTTCCATTCCTTCAAACTAATTTTGACTCTTCTCTTAGGAGCATTGTTCAAATCTTTTGCTCTCGTACATTCTTCCCCCTTTCACTGTCAAAAGTTTTAGCCATGCAAAAGTTTTGCTTAATCAAAGGGTCTTATCATATTAAGTATTGAAAACAGAATACTCAACAATTGTTAAATTATTCATTGCAGATATCTTCAGAATACAAGAATCTTTTTCGGGAAGTCCAACTACGTCTTCGCCTGCCCATGAAAAGCTGAGAGAAAAGCTGAAAAATTTAGAGAACACTTCAAAAACTAAAAAATCTTCGAGAAAGTGCACATTTACTACCGCTGGGAAGAAGATTTTTTCATGTTCGCAGTGCGATTATTACTGCAATCAGAAATCCTGTAATCGAAAATCATACTCAAAAAAACATGCGCTTAAGCAAACCGTAGGGAAATTATTTTCATGTACGCAGTGTGATTATTCCTGCAATCAGAAATCACAATTAAAACGACATGCGCTTAAGCACACTGGAGAGAAATTTTTTTCATGTTCGCAGTGTGATTATTCCTGCAATCAGAAATCACAATTAAAACTACATGCGCTTAAGCACACTGGAGAGAAATTATTTTCATGTTCGCAGTGCGATTATTCCTGCAATTTGAAAGCCTATTTAAAATCACATGCGCTTAAGCACGCTGCAGAGAAATTATTTTCATGTTCGCAGTGTGATTATTCATGCAATCACAAATCACAATTAAAACTACATGGGCTTAAGCACGCCTGAGAGAAATTATTTTCATGTTCGTAGTACGATTATTCCTGCAATCGGAAATCAGACTTAAAAAAACAGTTGAGAAATTATATTTAATATCGAAATGCGATTATTCTTGCAAATGGAAATCCAATTTAAAACAACATGCTTAAGCGCGTATTGTTTTAAATTGGATTTTTGATTGCATGGAGAGAAATTATTTTTATGTTCGCAGTGTGATTATTTCTGCAATAGGAAATCATAATTAAAACAACATTTGCGTAAGCACACTGGAGAGAAATTCAAATTATAAGTTAAAGCATTCAGAAATCAAGCTTGAAAATTCTTGTGCTTTTCTCAAAACTTTTGTCTTGTGTACAAGGTAACAGAAATATGTTTACTATTGGTGCATACATTTCTGTATCTATGCGCTTTTACACTTTTGAGATATACTTTTTACTAGATCACAGTGCACTCATACATGAACTTTTTTACATGAATTTTTGGTTTAGAGACAACACGCACGGTCCCTCTAAAATAAAGTGTATGCGATATCATCCCGCACACACCTACAGCTACTAATCTAGGTCACGTATGCGCCGGAGAGAATAGAAAGGCGCTGACCCCAGGCATCGCAACACACCTGTGACTGACAGGTCAGCAAAAATAACACGCAGAGGAAGGACACACACACACGTAACTTGGAGTATTACACAGAGCCAAAAATGCACTGCGAGCAGATACTCACACGCACAAGACGTTGGTTGGCCTACATTAGCAAGAACGGCTTTAATCTGCTGACTAAGGCCCAGTTGTTTCAAATTCGATCAAAGTAAGCGTAGAGTTTAAACTGAAATTTTACGTTCTCCACCAATCAGACGATCCGTTTTCGTAAAAATCTATGCTTTTATCGACCGCTTACTTTGATCGAACTTGAAACAACCGGGCCTAAGAAGAGTGAGGTCAACTCCAGGCCGTAGACATCAACAGCTGTTGTCTCGAGAGCACGCCCCCGGACAACATAGCTTCATTCTGCGACTACCCTCGAGAGCTGCCGTAGGCTCTGTCCATCGTACTGTTATATATTTTATTTTTATCCATTATGTATTTTTTGTAGCATCAGTTATTTTTATCCGTGTGTCATTTTGTATATAATTGTAATTGCTTTTAACAATAAACGCTGGAAAACATCAAGCGACTTTCAACAGACGTCTCCTAGAAGGAGTGGTGACCCAATATCAACAACCAGAATTATTTACACACCGCATCCAAATCCCCCAAAAGTGGTTTTAGGTTTATTGTGCAATTATTCATACAAATATTTATCACAATGTATGGGTAACCCTCATCTGCTAACGCATAATGAACCGATTTATGCGCACAATGCAATCATAAATACAAGCCTCATGCACGCTGAAGAGAAACTGCTCCCACACCCACCGTGACCTCGTAGGGTGGTTCTTATTCTTAGACTTTCACAAAATAACCGAGTCACTCTCCCATTCCCTTCTTTCGTCGAGTAAGCAGGTTTCGTCAGATCCGGACGTCTTAAGATGCGTGGATAATATCTTAAGATGCGTGGAAAATATATATTCCAACACAATTTCATTTGTTGAGAAACGTTCCGGGCTCCAGCTGGTCTTTATCGTACACAATCAATGGCGAGGGTAACTTATAGCCTTAAAATGTTCATTTTTACTGACCAGTTTTAATTGACAAAACAGGAACTCAAAGCGATCACTGAAATTAGTGTGTTCGTTATTATAATTCATGAGAGATGCCGGTTTTAAGCTTTTGCTGAATGTTCGTAGACATTTGTGACTTTTAAAAGAGCTTTAAATCTTAAAAGACATAAAAAAGCTATGGATAGCTAACTAACCGTCACGCTTTTTTATTCAATGCCACATTCTTCTATCCCGGCACACTACTTTTGCTTCGGCCACATTCATACATCTTCTCATACAAGTTCCACGATTGTTGAGGCTTTTAACAGATACCTCAAATACTTGTAGTATCTGATCATACCAGGTCTTTCGCGGACGCCCTCGATTCCTGTTGCCTTCAACACTCACCTTATATATTTTTATAACCATCCTTTCCTTTCCGTTCCACATGACCAAACCATCTCAGCACTCCTTTCTTTATTCTATTTACCACACTACAGCCAGCATTACATTCACTTCTAATGTGTTCATCCCTCACTCTATAGACCAAAGATTTTCCCCACAAGCGTCTTAGTGACCGCATTTCCATCGCATTCAGTCTACTTTCATTCCTCCTTTGCCAATTCCAGGCTTCACTTCCATACATCAGGGTTGGCACTAGAACGTCATTATGTACCGCTAGTCTTGCTTCCTTTGACAGATTCTTACAGGTTATAATTGCATTTATTTATTTAATTTATTTATTTAACGCCCTTATGGGCTTTTACAAATATACAGAATATTTTTTTTTTAAATAACATAAGACAGTTAAAATAATAGTACAGTTAAAAGTTACAATAATAATAGTTAAAAGGTAATAATAATAATAATAATAATACAGAAAAACATAAGACAGATAAAATAATAATACAGTTAAAGGTACAAATAATAACAGTTAAAGGTAAAATAGAAAAATTTATTGTCCATTTCCATTTCGTTGAGATGTAAATAATTGTATCAACTTTGTCCTATACACAGTTATACTATCAGCAAAAATGTCAGCCGGCTCTGCATGTTCATTCCCTAATGAGTGTAATCTGGGAATTACAGAGTTTGCTAATGCATTAGTTCTGACATTTCCACTATAATAGAATAATGCACTGTGTCTTGATGACCCCGATGGAGCATATAAGTCGATCAGACTAATAATCTGGGGGCAATCATTCAAACTATTTACGATCCTATATAGAAATATTAGGTCTGTTACAGTACGTCTCACAGACAACTTTAAAAGTTGTAAATAACTAAGGAGATATTCATAATTGATATCTTCCAAGCGTATATTAATTTGTAATTCATAAATCTTAAGAATGTTTTTTGGACCCGTTCAATTGCCGTTGAATGATTAACATAGTGAGGCGACCAAATGATCGAGTTATACTCAACCTGAGATCTGACAAGAGAAGTGTAGAGGACTTTATAAGGGCGCAGGTCTGTAAAGTTTTGTACAGTTCTTAAAACAAATCCCAACATTTTGAGACCTTTATTAGTTATCAAGTCAATGTGGGGAATGAATGATAATTTAGCATCAAAAATTACTCCCAAATCACTTATCTCCTCAACTGATACAAGGTTTACATCATTAATTTTGTAGGTGAATTTAATAGGAATCTTTTTTTTTTGTAAAAGTAATAGATTGGCACTTGGAGATATTTAGATAAAGTTGGTTGTTGGTACACCATTTGAACAAGGAATCCAAATTTGTTTGTAGTATCATACAATCGGACATACTTTTCACTGATCTAAATATTTTCAAGTCATCGGCAAATATCAGAAATTGTACATCATCAAAAATGTCAGCAATGTCATTTATAAAAAGGATGAACAGGATTGTTCCGAAGTGTGAACCCTGCGGGACTCCACTCAAAACAATGAATTCTTCTGATAATGAAGAGTTAATCTTTACCGAAAGGCTTCTATTGCATAGATAGCTACCTAACCATTGTAATAATTTACCATGAATGCCCAATCTTTGGAGTTTATCCATCAATATAAGATGTGATACTTTGTCAAATGCTTTAGAGAAATCTGTATAGATTGAGTCTACCTGGTTTCCCTTTCCCAGTTCATTGGATATGTAATTTTCATACAGTAATAAATTAGTAGCTGTTGACCTTCCTAAGAAAAAATCATGTTGGAAAGGTGATATTACGGGTTTCATTTGGAACATTATCTTATTCAGTAAGAGTTTTTCTAAGAGTTTTGGTATTGATGATTGAATACAAATAGGTCTATAGCTTTTGATATCACTTTTAACACCCTTTTTGAAAATTGGCATCAGTAAGCTACGTTTCCAGACATCAGGATAGCAGCCTGTACTCAAAGATAAGTTAAATAAGAGATATATATAACGGATAGGAGAGATGATCAACACAATTTATCAGGAATATTGGTGGTATCCTGTCTGATCCAGCGCTTTTATTGTGATCCAGTTGTTTAATTAGAGTTAAAATCTCACCTTGATTAATATGGACATTAGATATATTTATTTGATCGGAAACCTCGACGTTCGGTATATAATTATCTGTCACTCTCCTTCCGATATCATTCTCAGCCTTGCTATTATGCATCTTCTAAACATACTTCCCAAATACACAAACTCGTTCACTTGTTCTAAGAATTCGTTGTTTACAATTTGTCTCTCTCGAATACCATCACTTCCGGTTTGCTGTCATTCATCAGAAGTTCACTCAGCATGCATACGTCGGACATCTTGGATACCAGGCACTGCAGATCAGCTTCACTGTTAGCCGCTAATACTGCATTGTCTGCGTATAGAAGCAGGATATGGTGAGTCCGTCCAATTTCGCTCCAATTTCTAGTTATTTCAGTTAGTTCATACAATTGTCAATATGGTTAAATGAAGAAGATTTTGACTCCAGCTCCAAATGTCTAAGCCCGAGCATGGATAAGTCACGTAGCTGAAAAAAATATTGAAGACTTTGATTCTAGCAACACTTTGATATTCTTGGAATTTCGTTAGCCTTTTTGAAAAAGAAGTTTATCAGTTTATTAAGTTAAGAGAATGAACACTATTATATTGATATTTTTCTAGAAAATGAAGACTATATAGACTTCTATAATTTATCCTTAATTAATTAATCATCCCTCTGGGGACCAAATCCAGTAACTGTTTTCGAAGAACATATATTCATATAAAAATTTTGTTAAAAATACAATATGCTGGTGCATGATAGGAGTTAAAAATTGAAAATATTGATTTTCAGGCGTATTCTAGTAGATATGTAATAATTTGAAGAATATAATACAAACGTTTATAAAGGGGGAATACCTATCTATGAAGCGCGAAAAAAGGCAATTTTTGTGATTTTTTTTAAGAAAACCTATATGAATCATGGAATTCGTTTTATTTCTACGTGAAATTACATACTTTTAATCAAACAAAACAAAAAGATTACCAAAAATGACACTATAATTTAGTCTTTGACGTAGGATTTTTTGGAAATATTGATTTTTTACAAAATGACGAGCTTTTGAATTTAAAGTAGCATTTGCCTAGGGAAAAATTCGGGTTTATTATGCCAAGAAAAAAAACTATGTCACTTAAAAACAATTGTACGACAATGACTAGAAAATTATGTATAGAAAAACCAGAAGAAATTTTAAGTTGATCGGTTCAGTCATTGCTGAGATAGTTTGGTCACCGATTTTGAAAACAAGGTTTGTAAATTATTAAGAATATTATATTATGTAAAACGAGTTTGAAAATTATGCAATGAACAAATCGCGAGATTTTTCAACGTACATAAAATCATCGATTCCAGGTCCATAATATATGTCCTCCACCTTGCTTAGAATTTTCATATCATCGAGCACTCTTCACAATCATAATGGAAACAAGTTTAACGTTTCTATTTATTTATACCGTTTATCGGTGTCCGCGACACTGCACTGCCATCGCGGAGTTGAATATATGGATTTGTATAAACCCTGTTCTGGGTCGTTCAAGTGGTCCCCATGCGTAACAACGGATTATTGTGGAATATAAGGAAAATATATTAAGACCAAATCAAATAAATTGCAGGGAAGTTTCCCGGTCTAGTATGTGCTACAGAGATTGTGAAAATATAATAACATAGCAAAATTAAATTTCTATACTCTCTCAATCTTTCTCAACAAGTAGATTATGATTGTATCATACAGATAATTCAACTGCAGTCCGTAGATTCAAATTTTTGAATATTTAATTACTAGAGTTGTCAAGGTGACAATAAAATAGAATAGGAAGATTGTAAGATTAACAAAATATGAAATAACATTTAATGGTTTACAAATATCGTAAAGGTATGGGAGCTTTTGCTCATAGAACGGCCCTAGGTCTGTGGTGGTCCCGCTCCCTACTCCGGGTGCCTGGGTTGGGGGACAACCCGCGCTGGTCCCTGTTTGGGATCTCCACTCCAACACCTTCTTCCCGAAGCGACCGTCCACTTTCCAGCTCGCACGCTTTTCGTACTGGAAGAGCATGACCGCAACTTGATCCTGTGGCGAATCATCCCAAAATATGTAATGAGTAAATATCTCCTTCAGCGGCCTCGCGGGGCTCGGAACTCCGGGCCGCGTTTCAAGCATTCCAATAATCGTTGATAGTTGTTCAGCTGTTAATCCCGGGCAGGCACTTCAACAGTCGTCGCTGTTTAAATTGTCCTTCGGTTCTACACGACTCTATTGTTCATCTATGTTAATTACTGTTTCATTATGTGGTTCATCAGTTTTCCTACTTGATGAGCTAAATTTTGACAGAATCTCTACTTATTGAACACCAGTCATATTGTATAGTTATTAAAACCGAGACTTGATTGTACAAATGGAAAAAATCAAACACTTTGTAAAAAAAATGTGTACTCATTTTTATTTTGCCGAAGTAAAATTTAGTTTGTTTTGGAATTTCTAAACTGGAGTGAGTCCTAGCTCATCGAAGCCGGACTTCGATTCTTTGCCATCGTCTCATTATTCACTCATTCAACATTTCCAAACCTCCTAAGCAGGGTTCGAGGATATATATCCGCTGATATATATCATGATATGTATCACGATATTTATGGCTAGATTTTTATTTTTTATATATATCCAAGAAAACTTCCTGCAAATGTTAATAGATGGCGCTAGTTGAATTTTAAAAAATGCTACAAGTTGTTTTTTTTAATATCTGCGGTCGTTACTAGATGGCGCTAGTTGTATTTTAAAAAGTGCTATGGTTATTTTTTGGTTTCATTTGTTTCATATAATCCGTTTTTTATTTCACACAAAGAAGCAAACACCCATAGCACTACATTAGAAAGAGCAACTTTTATAACTTATATATATATATATATATATATATATATAATAATTGCATATATAAGCTTTTTTCAGTATGCAATTCATTTATTTAATAAATAATAATTCATGTACAAAATAAAAAATTTAAAAATCCTAATTATTTCGAGTTTGTATCAATCGACATGTGCAAAAAAGGAGAAAAAAATTGGATATATATCCAATTTTTTATATATATCGGTTATTTCCGATTATTTGATTTTTATTATAAAAATTGGATTTTTTTGAACCCTGCTCCTAAGTGACCCTCTCTAAGTCCTGAAAACTATCTGAAGATCGACTACCAAAAGATTTTTATTTGTTATTCTATCATGACTGGATTAATCAGGAATTTCCCGCGGAAGCAATTTGCACATTTTCCAGCTCCAGGCGTCACTTCAGTATCAGTATCGGCTCCAGGAATCCATCATACACCGCAAGTCTTGTCTCAGCTGACAAGTTCGGAGCACGTGCCGAGAGCAATAACTCATGTATTGACAGTTAGAGTGAGAAAGTGGGAGATATTGGCATACCTACTGACAAATACTCCATTCTCAAATATTCATTCTTCCAATAATTGGCACTGGCAGAACATAGTTAAATCTAAATACAGAATTTTGCATCAGAATTAACAAACAGATGCGATTAAAAAATATAAACCAACTCTTTTTTTAAATAAAACGGTCCAATAAAAATACTATACTTTTACACGAATTACTCGTTCTAGCGCGATACACAAAATGTATTTATATTTAAATGTTCAAGCTTTATGTTTGTAACATTGTGGAAATACATTTTTAATATTTAAAAAAATGACGGTAAACACTAGATTGTTTTATTCCACTATATATTTATTTTGAATTGTTAGAACGTTTTCGAGATTTCTCCCATTGTCAATAACAACGCGTTTACAACTAAATTAAAAATAATTCAAGACAGTTTTTATAGGGATTGGGTGGGTGTAATGGTGGTGGGGGTCGGGGGCGGGGTTAGAATGGATAGGAGTGGAGAGGTTATGGGTGGTATCTGGATGTTAATTATATTTCTATTATTTATTTCTAAGATCTCCAAGATGTCCATTCTTCTTCCTTTACTGCACCCATATAACAATTTTGAATCAAACTTATGTCCCTCCATTCCGGCATGCTCTAGCATTTCTGAATTTAAAATAAAGTTTTTTATGGCTCTTTTATGCTCTTCTAGTCGTTCTTTAATTTTCTCCCACTTTGTCCGATGTAAATTGCATCACAATCTCCACAACTTAATTGATATACTCCGCTTTTATCTTCATCGGAAATTTTGAGATCGAGCGAAGGGGTTCTTGGTTTAATAATTTTTGTTTAAGGGTACGGTGAATGCAAATCTGCAACGATGTCGAAGTTAAGGGGAAATGACTTTCGGGCCAAGTAAAGGGATAGTTTTCAATGTACAAAAATGCCACGTGGATACATATTGTTATGAAGAAAGCGATTTTATGTTACATTTGGCTGCTCAGTGGGGAACATGACTCTATTTGATCGTTTGTTATCTTTAGTAAAATAAAACAGGTTAGATTTGTTCAATGCCACATGTAATCAAAAACAAGCACACATAAAGTATAAATATGACATAGAATACAAGTTACATGGTAAGAATATCGATGTGTTCATTGTGCACACAAAGTAATTATAACTTCAATTTGTAGGTTAGATTCAGTGACGAGCCTTAAGCCATGTATTTACTAGGGGACAAATTGTCCCTCAACAGCACGCGCGGCATAGAGTCTACGTGACGTCGCAACGTTGTGCACTGTTCCGCGACGTCGCGCACAACATAGCGCGGCATTTCTACGTGCCGTGGCAACGTTGCCATTCGCACGGTACCCGAGCGAGCTCACTGCAACATTCCGCGGAGCGTCAGTACCACGTGGTATGTTTACAAGTGAATACGCGTGCGCTGTATCTGTCAAGATGACAATGCGGGGAAACGAAATCGTTCTCGAACTCATCGAGCTGTATCGATCGAAGATCGCATAGAATGTCCGTCCTTCTTTCTCTTTGTAGTAAATAATTTCGCATTCTCCTCTTTTTTCTCCTCTTACTTTTCGATAAACTCATTAACATAAACATATACGCGGCTGTCATCATAACCTCATAGGGCGGTATATTTCCGCGACGTCTGGAAAATAATAATTATTTGCAAAAAGGACCTTGTTTTTAATAATATTCAATTTACTACAGTAAAACCTCGTTAATTTGAAATTGCGACCCAAAAAAACATTTCGATTTGCGCGGAACCCCGTTTTCGCCAAATGAGATACCGCAGCTGTCATCGTAAAATCATCGAGTGACATTTCCGCGACAAGATATGCGAGTCCCGGTGTGTAGGGGAAGGTGGTGTCAAAAGTAACAAAATAGACATTCTGGTTTATAACAAAATAATTAACCGGTTAAATTACCTGATTTTTTTTTCAAAGCACTTCCATATATTTAGGAACTAAGTGTATGGTTAAAAAAATTGAAGGTATTAAGAATTTTTGTTTATTTGAAAATTAAAAAAAGAAGAAAACTGTTACATTTGACACCACAGTGGTGTCGATAGTAACACTCGTGGTGTCAATTGTAACATAAGTCGCACAAAACATAATGTATCTACTTATTTTTATCAGGTATATTTTTATGTACTAAATGACTATAAAGTTGTAAGATACATAAAAACAAAACAAATTATCTAATTATAAAAACCAATATTTATAAAATAATTAGAAAAAAATCTAATTTAATATGCTTCCCTAAAATAATTTTAATACCGTGAAAGCAATTGCTCAATCTTTATCAGGTTCACAATTGAAACACATAATTTAATTGTTTGGTTTGGGCACAATGCTCATGCGCCCATAATTTACAGGAGGAACACTGGAACCAACCCTCTTTGCTTGTTGAATATGGTTTGGTACAAATTAAACATAAAGCATCATCAGTTTCTTCTTTTTTCTCGGTTATTATACAAGTTTTTGTTCTTCTTTTACATTGCTTATTTTTTGCAACTTTGTTACTCAATACGAAGGATTCCTTCTGATAAATGCAATCAGCTAATCTTTCGAAGCTATACCAACTTCATCCCAACCAGTGGGATATGTCAGAGTTGAGTTGTTGATGTTATTGGAGTAATAGTTGTTGATAATTTATTTTGACTAACAAACTAACTAACCAACACGCCGTTTCCCCGCAGGGGTATGCAGAGAGGATTGAACACCACACTCTTCTATCCCGGCACACCACTTTTGTTTCGGCCACATTCATACATCTTCTCATACAAGTTCTACGGTTGTTTGCGGCTTTAAATAGGGCCATCCTCAAATATTTGTAGTTTCTGATCGTGCCAGGTCTTTCACGGACCCTCTATTCCTATTGCTTTCAACACTCGCATCATGTATGCATGAGCCTCATGCAATTATGGCCAAAAAGAAGCTGTCAAAGGAAGCATAATAGTACATAATAGCGTTCTAGTGCCAACCCCGATGTATGGAAGTGAAGCCTGGAATTGGCAAAAGAGGAATGAAAGTAGACTGAATGCGGTGGAAATGCGGTCACTATGACGCTTGTATGTAAAATCTTTGGTCGATAGAGTGAGAGGAATGAAAAAATTAGAATTTATTAAAATTCACAGTAGTCAGCTAATTCTTTTTCTGATTAGATAACAGCTTGGTGTGGGGTAGATATCCTAATACTGGGACAGATCCATCTTTTTTGATGCGTTCCATGTATCTATGAGAAGATACGTGTCATATTTCGATATGCTTGGCTGCTTTTCTTATTGACACGTTTCCATTTTTTTTATAAAATCTTTTATAAAAGTGTGCCTTCTCAAAGGTTTCTTTGGATGTTTTTCCCCTATTTGTCTTTCGTTCTCTAGGTTTAACCATTTTTAACAACCAGGAACCCAAAATGACATTAACTTCCGATTACATTACATTATTATCTCGAACATTATTATCTGTAACATGTTACAATTGACACCCTTTACACTGTTACAATTGACACCTTTCGCCACATTGCATTAAGGTTATGTTTTATCTTAAACTATTAAAAAAACCGTTAAAATATATACACATCATGATAATAAACAATATTCTGAATATTAACACACAATAAAACAATAAAAAATACTTACAACTTGACGAATACAAAAAGATGACTATTTAATGATATTTTTACTTCACTAGGCCGAAATACGATGATATCCAATATACCGATACTTTCAAACTGATGTTAACGCAAAATGGCGTTCTTTGATAGTTACTGATCCCGTCTAATAGACGGCACTGCTTGTCCCATTAAATGACCAATATTTAAAAATATACGGCGACTGTTACAATCGACACCTGTTACTATTGACACCACCTTCCCCTACACGTCAAATGACCGCGTCATTGTCCCCGAAACATGAGCGTAGATGTTGATGCGACATGCCGAGCGGAATGTTTCGCGATTTGTCCCCTAGTGAATACATGGCTTTAGACTCGTGCTCTATAATATAGCACAATTTGGCATAATTTATATCGAATTTTCACTGACTCTACAGGTCTTATACAAAGAAACACATGAGATTGATCTGGAATCTCGCGTGTGAGATGGACTCTACACGGGGGATTTCCTGGTATAATATGTGGAATTCAGCAATAGTATCCAGAGGTAGAATCGTTAAGGTTGAGACGACATATAGATGCACGTGGCATCGTTGTATTACAAGTAATAAAGTATAGTACTCACAGGAGACATCGGTAGTCTTTGGCATTTAATAGTGACATCAGATAGTTGTGTCCCAATAGACATCTTGGAAATAGTTGTCCTCAAAGTATTTAATACGTTACTTGTGGGCTGAGTTGACATGGCAGCCTTCCATCCTTCATGGTAAAAATGTTATTTCGCCCATCCAACACTGAATCTACTTATAATAGACATTGATTTCTATTGGTGCACTATTATTTATTTAAATAAAAAAATATTTTTACATGTCCGGGCCGAAGCCGCCGGATCGTATACAAGATCACGCTAAGCCGTGCGGAGCCAGGGAAGCCAAGTATATGAGAGGATGACAAGATGGCGTACAGATACGGAAATACAAAGACAAAACAAAAATACAGAATTCAAAGCCCGTGATTGGTCACTCCTTTTCCATGAACATTTTATTTGAACATAAACAATTTTGGTTCTTATTTTAAAAGGTCTGTGTTTACTAAGGCAATTCTAAAATATACATAACAATATGACCTCACAAAGGTAGCGCCATAGCGTCTACATTCTTTCTCGTCACTGCAGACAAGAAAGAAAGCAGACGTCACATAAAAGAACAAAATACAATTATTGTATAAATGTGAGTACATATCGCACTCCCGCAAATAGAGAGTCATAAGTCAAAAAATCTCAGTTTTGAGTTAAATATACAGAATTGTTCGGGAAGATCCACTCTATCTTCAAAAAAATCGTCATAACTAAGCTTCAATCGTACCCTGCTATGTGATTATGTGACTGTATTTGATTAAACGTTTTTTCGTCCACCTCCTTCTCAAACAGTGTCATTTCTGGACTTGAGTCGGGTGCACGCGCGCATATTTCATATTTCCATTCTCAAATACAGTAGTATATCAAAATCTGATATTATTTTAGAAGTAAAGTGGTGTTGAATACAATTATCACATCTCAAATAGAGTTGCAAATCAAAAAGTGACTGTTTTTGACTGAGGTAAGAGCTAAAACATAATATTTTACTTCTCAATTAAAGACATAAGTGGAAATATGACTTTATTTGAGAAGATATTTTAGCTTTCTGAATGAATACTAATTATTTAAATGGTATTATTTTGTGTTAATACAGTATTTTAGAATGCAATCACAACAATCTTGATTTATATTTTAAGATATGTCCATCTTTGAGAAGACAATTGATACTTTCGCGTGTCTTATTTTGACATACGTCTTTGTTTGAGATAACTTTAAAAAGATTTATGGATAGGTATTAAGATTTGATTGTACTTTCAGATGAAGAAATATAATTATAATAATCGACGCACGGTGAATATTTTGCAATTAGTATCAAACGCGAAGGAAGATATGAGACCTCCTCCTCCCACACCACGTTCATTTGGTATTTATTATATCCGATACATTTTGAATTACGTAATATAAATTTTAGTTTATAATAATACAAGCTTATGGTGGACTATACTATAATGTGCGTAAAATTGATGTTATATAGTTTCCGATGCTGAAGAACAAAAGGAAAATATTTCAGAAGAAAGAGCCAAGGATAATTTTACTCGTAACAGCAGTAATGAATTTTCACTGAAAGGTACAAAAAAAATTGCATTACTACTAAGGCTATTTTAGAATAAAGTTATATAATAATGATTATATGTCATTGTTTCATACTATATTATTTAACCCATAGTTTCGGCTGTAGTAGAAGATTCCCCGAACATGACATTTGGAGAAACTATTGACTATTATAGCAAAAGCAGAATTACAGCATCGGAAGCTGAAGCCGAAAACAGTGCAAATCTCTTTGTTTTTGATAAGCCAAGTAAGTACCTACTCTTTATGTTATGCAAAAGACATAATTTGCTATACTAACCGAACATCTCGGATTGACACTGCTCATATTATGTTTTACACAATAAAGATAGAAATATTACTTTTTTATTTATTATTTGCAGAGGAAACTGATGTTCTTGAAATTATACCCCCCGTCCAGAGTGAGGCAGAGATTAGAGGTGCAAGCTCAACATGGAATGTTAATGAAACTTCAAATTTAACAAAGTTAAAGTTCCAACGTATTTCTTCATTTTTTTCTTCTTATGATGACTCATCTTCTGATGAATCATCTTATAAAGAAGACAGCGATGATTCCGTCAAAGACCCAGATTTTATCCTTGCAGAGATCGGGCAGCTGCCAACAACGGCATCTTTAAATGAGTCACCAGCTGAAAGTCAAGAAATATGCCCACCAGATCAGCAGTCAACAACTTTGCCAGCGAAGCCTCTCAATACTAGAAAACGGAAAGCCATCCCTCAGGAATGGGAACAAAACCAAAGAAAAATGCTGAGAAATGAAGGCCACGCTTACGTAACGACTCAGAAGAAAACTTCCAAAGCCAGAGAAATTAATCCTCCGTGTAAAGAAAATTGTCGCTTGAAATGCTCCACCAAATTCACGGATGATGAAAGAAAGGTCATTTTTCAAAACCACTGGAAGCTTGCAGACATAAATCGGCAGCGTGACTTCATAGATAAATATACGGTTTCTGTCGATCCGAAATACAGATATACAAGAAAGGACAGCAGCAGGAAATTTAATAATGCTTTTTATTTCGAAGTTAGAGATAAAAAAGTCAGGGTCTTGGAAAAGAAAACTAACGTAGGTACAATAACTGAAGACCAACGAGGAAAACACGAAAATTACAAACGCGTCCCCGAGAGCATAAAGGAAGCAATTAGAAACCACATTAAGTCTATCCCACGCATCGAAAGTCACTATTTACGGGCACAGAGTGAAAGAGAATTCATTGATGGAGGAAAAACTATAACTTCCTTGTATAAAGATTATATAGAAGAATGCGAAAAAAAGAGCGAGCCTTATGCAAACCTCGTTATGTATTCAAAAATATTTAATAACGAATTTAACTTAGGATTCTTTGTCCCCAAAAAAGATAGGTGTGAACTCTCTGTAGCGTATGAAAATGCTACAGGTAACGATAAAACCAAGCTTGAAGAAAAATTTGTTAGACACAATAATGAAAAAAAACTATCCTGGCAAGAAAAAGAGGCGGATAAATTGAAAGCTTCAAAAAACTTCGTGGTGGATACCTATGACCTGCAGGCCACACTACCACTGCCACAGGGAGACGCTTTTGGTGTTTTATTATAAAAGAAAGTTAAATAATTACAACTAGACAGTCACTGAGTTGAAATCGGGAGGAACTAAATGCTTAATATTTTGTCATTTCATTATACATTTTGTCATTTCCTTACATTATTCTGATTTGAAATAATAAAATCCTTGTTATAACTCAAAATTCACAGTATTTTATTTTAAAAACCTCTTAAAGTGAAATAAAAAAGAGTCACAACTCAAATTTTTCAAAAGGAAATGTAATGACTTCCATACCATACAAAAGCTTGTTTCTTTATGAATATAAAAATATATAAGACTCAAAATAATGACCAAAGGAAAAAAAGAAAAAAAATAAAAACGTAATTTTTTTTCGTTTTTTCGCTTTCTTGTAAAATGCACTATTTTGAGATATGACTCTATATTTGCGGGAGTGCGATATATGCATGGTAAATATTAGTAAATGATTTTTTAGTACATTTGTAGTATAGAATTTAATTTTACTACAAAATTCATAACAGTTTTTCTCTAATGCACTTAAGAACACGTACTTTTAAGCTTGATTTTAGTTTGTCTTAATAATTTCGCTAGTTGTGTGTTAAGATATGTTTTTTAAGCTTGATTTATAATTGCACTATTAACATATATGTAAATAGTTTTTCTCCAGTGGGCACATGTCTGGTTGAATCTGATTTATCACTGCATGACCACTTACACTGTGAACCAGGGTTCGAGGATATATATCCGCGGATATATATGACGATATTTATGGCTTGACTTTTACTTTTGATATATATCCGAAAAAACTTTCTGCGGTCATTAATGTATGGCGCTAGTTGTATTTTAAAAAAAGCTACAGGTTGTTTTTTTAATATCTGCGGTCGTTACTAGGTGGCGCTAGATGTATTTTAATAAAGGCTACGTTTGTTTTTTAGTATATTTATTTCAAATGATCCTTTTTTTCACATAAAGAAACAAACACCCATAAACACTTCATTAGAAAGAGCAACTTTTATAACTTAGATATAATAAATTGCATATATTAGCTTTTTTCAGTCTGAAATTCATTTATTTGATAAATAATAATTCATGTGCAAAACAAAAAAGTTAATTTCCTAATTATTTCGAGTTTGTATCAAAGGACGTGTGCGAAAAAGGAGAAAAAAAATCGAGATATAAATCCAATTTTTGATATATCGGATATATATTGTAACAGATTGTTCACAATTAGGCTCACGGGCTTAAAAACTTAATATCGTAAATTTTATCAAGTCAACCTTTATTTCTTTCAAATCATATTGGACCTTATATTTTACGATTGAGAAATTAACATTTTTCAATAATTGGCAACCTTTGTAATCAAAATAATCGAAATTCTAAACGGTAAACACCGGTAGGGAAAAATCTTTTTGGTCGAGGGCATCCCTAACGATCTGAATATAGATGCGAATCAGCGGCCAGCCGCGGCCATTTTGTATCGAAACGCAAGCGCTGACAGCTGACGAAGCCGCCCACTGCTCCAGCGTTGAGAAATTCATTTTTTTGACAAGGAAGTTAGCTCAAACTATCGGTAGAAATACCATCCTTTGTTCTGATTATTGTTAAATACTGTGCTCCCAACAGGGCGGCTTCAAACCAAACTTCCAATCCACGGCTTCAAACCAGGCTTCGAACCACACTTCAAATCCATGTCTTCAAGCGGCTTTAAATCCACGTCTGGATGCGGCTATAGACGTACCACTATAACTAGGCGTGCGAGGGAGGGCGTCGCTGTCGCGTAACAGAAGTTGTCAGGGTGTAAATTTATTACAAAATACATAATTTACAGAATGTCCGGTGACCGGTGTCGTAGCCTTTAACAGAAATTTGGTCGGGCAGCACTAAAGAAACCATGCAGTAATGGCGGCCGTTCTATCTGTCAAACTGTCAGACGGTAATATCGGTCCATTATTCGCTTTTTCAGCTTCGCAAAACTTTAATACTTCATTAGCAATTGTTCTTCCACCATCCCGGACTGTTTAGAATGTTTTGGACATAATAATTCAGTGTATATTGGTAATCAAGATGACACAGCTCGCGCTCATTTTTAGAGATTGAAATTTGACTTTATTCGAAATAATTTAAGGCTTTTATTTCGCCTGTTACTAATCTATTACAAAAGGCTTTCAATATTTTATTTATTTTTAATGGTCCAAGCAAATTAGTCACCGCTTTCGCTTCTCCAGTAGTGAATGATTTTCATGGAAAATGCTTTAATATTTTAATTATGTGTGATTTAATGGTCCATTCATTTTTTATGTTACTAGTAAATGATTTTTATGCAAAATGCTTTCATATTTTATTTTTATTTAATGGTCCTGTTTATTTGTTTTTTTATTAGCTAATGATGTTATGCGAAATGCTTTCAATAGTTTATTTTATTTTAATTTTAATGGAATGGTCCAGACAAATTAAATTTGCAGCTATTGTATTTTTACTATCGGCTACTGATTTTATGCAAAATGATTTTAATATTTTATTATTTTTGATTAAATGGTCAAAGGAAATTGATTTGTCATTTCTTCATACTCAAAAAAGGTTCAAGACATTTTATTCCAACGAGCCCATGCAATTTTTATCATCTTACTATTTGTCAACAAATCTTACTTGAGCCTAACTTGGATCAAGTAAGATTTATTGATCCTAAAATCCTAACTTGGATGACCCATGACTGGTTTAAAAGCTATCTTACAGAGAGATCTCAAGTTGTTTCACTGGAAGGAAATTATAGTACACCAAAACATATAACACACGATGTACCCCAGGGAAGTGTCCTTGGACCAATCCTCTTTCTCCTGTGTGTCAACGTTTTGTGTGATTTGCCAACTGAGGGTCAAGTTATTTCATTTGCAGATGATACTGTCTTACTTTTTAAAGGCAGAACATGGGAAACTACTCACAAAATAGCAGAAAATTGTATAGTGACCGTTAGAAAGTGGCTTGACCGAAATTTACTTTCACTGAACATTGAAAAAACTAATTACCTAACATTCAGTCCAACAGAAGCTGGTCAACCTAAAAACATCATAAATTATCAAATACAGTTACACAGCTGTAGTTTACCAAATAGATGCAACTGTATATGTCTTGAAAAAGCATGTGATATAAAATACCTAGGAATTATAATTGACAACAAACTCAGTTGGCAGGGACACATACAAGATCTCTCTAATAAGGTTAGGAAAACGGGATACATATATAGAAGTCTGAGAAATGTGGTAGTTATTGTATCCCTCAGGACTATATATTATTCCATCACTCAATCCCTATTATCCTATGGCATAATTGGATGGGGAGGGTGTGTCAAATCAGTCATGGATCCGCTGACAAAATCACAAAAATGCGTCATGCGTATAATCACCAAGAAATCGAGAATGTTTCCTTCAGATAATTTGTTTGGAATATCTAACGTTCTTAACCCGAGACAATTATACCTTAAAACCATACTTATAAAATTCCACAAGGACAAGGTAAATTTTAATTGTACACAACAAACACGGGTTACAAGGTTGGCAAATACAATTAATTTCGTGGTACCTAAAAGGAAAACGTCTTTTGGGCAAAGACAATTAAATTTCACTGCCCTGCTTGTTTTTAACAAGTTACCTAAGGAAACTAAAGAAATAACTCTACACATCACATTACTAAGTTTATAAAAATATCAGGTAGAAGGTATGCTGAAGAAGTGATCCGCCCTTGACCTCTGAATTGGCAAAAACTATATAATTTAAAGTATACTATAAAATAATATTTATTTTTGTGAGTACTTAAATTCTTATCTTAATTTTGTATGTGTATTTTCTTTTCTTTTCTCTTAGATTTAGGTATTCCTATGATTTACTTTAAATGTATGTATATATTTTTTTCTTTTTATTTTCTTTTAGATTAAGATTCTTTAATTGTCATTTTTTACTACTACATAAATACCATATGAGAATAACTGCCACAGAAAAGGTTTTTACTTAGTGTGGCAGTTATTAGTATCTTGTATTAACTAATGTAAATGTAAATAAACAATAAATAAATAAATACATGGTTTCATTTCATCATATTTCGTTTGAACTTCCTAATGCAGACCCTTCACTAAACGAACACCATGACTTGCGACTGAGCCTAGCTGGTGAACGGCGGTTCGAGGGCCCCCAAAAACCCGTCGCAATATAAAAAAATCCGATTTTCTGATTTTTAGTATGAAAATCTGATTTTTTCGAACCCTGCTGTGTACATGAATATAATTTTTCATCAGTGTGCGTAGTCATTACGTGTGATTTATGAATGCAGGAATAATTGCATTATGAACATGAAAATAGTTTTTCTTCAGTGTGCTTTAAAACATGTACTTTTAAACTTGATTTAAGATTGCAAGAATATTTGCACTGTGAACATTACAATGGTTTTTCTCCAGTATGCGTATAGGCATGCCTTTTTAAGTTTGATTTTCTATTGCACGAGTAATTGCACTGTGAACATGAAAACAGTTTTTCTCCAGTGTGCTTCAGCACGTGTATTTTTAAGTGTGATTTCTGGTAACACGAATAATCGCACTGTGAACATGAAAATCGTTTCTCTCCAGTGTGTATATAGGCATGTTTTTTTAAGTCGGATTTACTGTTGCATGAATAAGTGCACTGCGAGCATGAAAATAGTTTTTCTCCAGTGTGCTTAAGCACGTGTCGTTTTAATTGTGATTTCTGGTAACACGAATAATCGCACTGTGAACATAAAAATGATTTCTCTCCAGTGTGCATATAGGCATGTTTTTTTAAGTATGATTTACTATTGCACGAATAAGTGCACTGCGAACATGAAAATAGTTTTTCTCCAGTGTGCTTCAGCACGTGTATTCTTAAGTGTGATTTCTGATTGCAAGAATATTTGCACTGTGAACATGAAAATAGTTTTACTCCAGTGTGCGTAAAGACATGTCTTTTTAAATTTGATTTTTGATTGCACGAAAAATCGCACTGTAAACATGAAAATAGTTTTTCTCCAGTGTGCTTAAGAACATGTTGTTTAAAGTTTGATTTCTTATTGCATAAATAATCGCACTGTAAACATGAAAATTGTTTTTCACCAGTATGCGTATAGCTGTGTATTTTTAAGTCTGGTTTATTATTGCACGAGTAATTGCACTGTGAACATGAAAATTGTTTTTCTCCAGTGTGCTTAAGCACGTGTCGTTTTAATCGTGATTTCTGGTAACACCAATAATCGCACTGTGAACATGAAAATGGTTTCTCTCCAGTGTGCATATAGGCATGTTTTTTTAAGTCTGATTTACTGTTGCACAAGTAATTGCACTGTGAACATGAAAATGGTTTTTCTCCAGTGTGCTTCAGCACGTGTATTTTTAAGTGTGATTTCTGGTAACACGAATAATCGCACTGTGAACATGAAAATCGGTTGTCTCCAGTGTGCATATAGGCATGTTTTTTTAAGTCTGATTTACTGTTGCACGAGTAATTGCACTGTGAACATGAAAATAGTTTTTCTCCAGTGTGCTTCAGCACGTGTATTCTTAAGTGTGATTTCTGATTGCAAGAATATTTGCACTGTGAACATGAGAATAGTTTTACTCCAGTGTGCGTATAGACATGTCTTTTTAAGTTTGATTTTTGATTGGATGAAAAATTGCACTGTAAACATGTAAATAGTTTTTCTCCAGTGTGCTTAAGAACATGTTGTTTTAAGTGTGATTTCCGATTGCATAAATAATTGCACTGTGAGCATGAAAATAGTTTTTCTCCAGTATGCTTAAGAACGTGTATCTTTAAGTTTGATTTACGATTGCAGGAGTAGTTGCATTGCGAACATAAAAACACTTTCTTTCTAGCATGTGAGAGCTCATGAATGCTTGAAGGAGCTCTCTGCGTGCTCGTGTCAGGGCACCGAGAATAGAAAAATACACTCTTACGCGTGCATCTCCTTGAAAGTCTTTGAGCGTCGGAAAACGCCTCTAATTCTGGTTGCTCCTCTTTATGGGCAGGCGCAGATATAATCGGATTTTGCGAAAAAGTATCTTCAATTCTCCGGACTCCTGCAATATAATTTTTTATATAAGTGTTTTGTTTTGTTTGTTATTGTTATACGGTTTGTATCCATACGTTTTCTATGCTAATAGTTTGGAGTACTGATTTGAAAAATGAAATTTTATGAAGCACTGCGTGTGTAAAAATCAGTGGATCATTCACACAATGGTTTGATATTACAAAAGGAGCTAAAATAGGCGATTTTGTTGAATGCTCTTAATGGCATATAGCGATCAAGACATATAGAGACTAGAAAGCAGGATGTATGTTGTATGCAAGGGTAGTGTCCTTATGAATGTTAACAAATCAAAAGTGATGGTCGCTTAGGCAGTATGGACGTATTGAGCGATATAACAAAGTGTTGACGATGCCAGAATGAAATGACTTTCGCGGAATAACCAGGTTAACCAGATAGTGAAAGATGGCCCTGTTAGGCCCGGTTATTTCAAGTTGGATTAAAATAAGCGTTAAAATTCATATAAAGCATAGATTTTTACGAAAACGGATCGTCTGATTGGTGGAGAACGCAAAAATCTATGCTTTAAAAGAACTCTTACTTTAATCCAACTTGAAACAACCGGCCCTTAGGCGCCTCCACAAGCAATAGAGTGTATCCAATACATGAAAGTATTAGAAGAAATATATATACAACGATGATTTTTCTTGCATCGAACAATTTGTTGACCAGCCGACAAGATATAGAAGTAATAACGAACCTTCCCTGCTGGACCTCATCCTCAGCAATGACGAAAATATTGTTACTGAAATTGTTTATCTTCCACCGGTGGGTGTGAGCGATCATGTCATATTACTGGCTACCATGCAACTTTATAGCGGCAAAGAAATGCAGGATGCTGAACAAAGGTATAAACATAATTTCTGGCGTGTGGACTTTGATAGAGTGAATGGTGTCCTAGCGAACCTTAACATACCCCATGGCTATTCCAGTGGGAATATAGATAACATGTGGGACAATTTCATGGAAATTTTTCATGACAATATAGAATCCTGTGCCCCACTTGTCTTAAATAAAAATCTTAAGTCAAAATGTAAACCGTGGATTTCCAAACAAATAGCTGATTTAACCAAGGAAAAAAGGAAACTGTGGAACATATATAAGAAGAATCTGAACCCGGGAGATTATAAGAAATACAGAGTGCTAAATAATAAAATAACTTCAGAAATAAGGAATTCTAGGAAAAGTTATGAACAATCAGTTGTTGATAAAGGTCCAAAGGCATTTTATAGTTACACTCGTAGACTGTTGGCATCAAGATCTACAGTACCAAGAGTCTTGCGTAATGATGAGGATGGCTCTATAGTTGTGGACCCCCAGTGTGTTGCTGATTTATTTGCTTCACAGTTTGTCAAATCATATGTAAAAGAACCAGGCGGAGCACTGCCTGCAATGGACTATCCCCAGCGTTCTGCCAATTCGATAACAACAGTTTCCATAACATCGGAACTTATTGAGAAACAGCTGAAAAATCTTAAGGAGGATGCAGCTCCTGGTCCTGATAATATTCCTTCTGTTGTACTGAAGCGTTGTGCTGGCCCCTTGAGCGCCATTATTGCCCCCATAATGCAAAAATCTCTTGATGAAGGAAAACTACCCGCGGATTGGAAGAGGGCAATAGTAACTCCCATTTATAAGAAGGGAGACAAATTGAATCCAGCCAGCTACAGACCTATAAGCTTAACATCAGTTCTGTGCAAGGTAATGGAGAAAATTATCGCTGAGGACATACGAAGATTTATGGAAGACAACGGCATTGTAGATTTGGATCAGCACGGATTTGTGCCTGGACGTTCCACTGTGACTAATCTTCTCACATGTCTAGAAAGGTGGTCCACTAGTTTTGATAGCCATGAACCTATAGACATATTTTATCTTGATTTTGAAAAGGCTTTTGATAGAGTCCCACTTAATAGATTAATCGCTAAGTTAGAACATCTAGGAATCCGTGGTTCACTACTTCAATGGATTAAGAGCTTTTTGACTGAGCGCTCCTTTGTTATCCGAGTGGGTGACTCTCTATCTGCACCGCAAGTAGTTTTAAGTGGAGTTAAGCAATAGAGTGGTAAATATGTGGAACAGTTTGCCCGAGGATGTTGTGTCTGCAGCCAGTGTCAACCAATTTAAGAATAGGCTGGATATTCAAATGAGAAACAGTGATATGGGCCTATCAGCTTAAGCTGCCTGCCCATTATCAATAATAATAATAATAATAATAATTCAATGATTCCAGAGTATAAGGAATGTGATGCGTTTTTGCAGTCATTCTGTGGTAAATAAATTATTTTTATGAAAATGCACCCTTTACGAACAACTCAGAATTAACTTTCATCAACATTTTTTTGTAGTCTATGGTTTAAGACTTATCTATAGATCTTACGAAATTTTAAAGTCTCAACAACTTTTTTAATACTTAAAGCTACTCAATTGTATTCATGTTTGAAATCAGACCACTCAACTATTACCATAAAACAAGCGATTGAAAAGAACTGGATATATCTGCATCTCTTTTCATCCATCTTTAACGGTCACGCCAGGTGCGCGCACTTCACACCACAGAATTAATAAACAATGAAGCAACTCCTCACCGGCGCGCTGGTCGGCCTTCCTGGAGTACTCCGAGCACTCCTCCTTGATGTCGGGGAGCCATATGTCCATCTCCGTGTAGGGCGCTCCACCGTCTGGTCCCTCATCGCCGCTCCCGGCTGCAGACCCTGGCTCGGCCTTCACGGCAGGAACATCTTGCTCAGCGCGGTTCATGCTTCTACCTTCCACGATAGCGAGAGACGCGGTTAGCAAATGGTGACCATAGAAAAGAAACAATATAATGGCGACTGTCAATTAAATTCCGACCATAGACACGAGCAGGACGTAGACGAATTATATAATTAATTAATCGATAGGTAGGTCTTTAAAAATTCTTCCCATTCTCCAATTTAATTTACTATGTATTGCTTGCCCAACGTAAAAAAAACGGAAATAAGTCTAGATGACGTATCCGATGGGAAAAGGCCAATTTTTTGTTAAAAACGGAAATAAGTCTAGATGACGTATCTGGTAGGGAAAAGGCAAATTTTTTGTAACAAACGGATTCAAATTCGCAATGATATTTTCTTAGGTAATTTGGGGCATATATAATACTGCATGGGGCGCGGCGCAGCGCGCCGCGCGCCGGCGTAATCCAGGATCGTGATATAGTTATCACGACCGTGGATGATTAATTCCCATAGAACCGAAGGCGAACGTGACGCGGATCCACATTCCAATAATAGCTTTTAACAGATGGTCGCTTCACTAGACAGGATTTGCCCGGCAAATACAAATAAATAAGTCGGGGAACTGACTTTAAAATAAATTAAAATTGGATTTTCAGAGATAATATTTTGTTGATACGTGCAAGGAACAATAGGATTAACATAGTTTTATGACCAGCAGAGCTTGTCGGCACCGCTTTTAACAATAGGAATGGGCCCGGACTTTTAGAATTCCCGACGGCCGGGGCAATAAAACGTTTGCCGACACAGAAAAATATTTTAGAATTACAAGTAAATTGGTTTACAAAGGTTTTTCTGGAACCGGCGATATAATAATATTTCCGAATAAATCGTCCCAAGGGAACGGGGAGAAAATCCCATCTATTACCAAGCAGCTGGGCGGGAACAGAGAAAAGATTATGCCTAGGCGTTTGAAATCTATTACTAAATTCCCAGATGATTTATCAATAATTGGGAGGAGAGGTATCGGTTATATAATTAATAATAATTTAATAATTCAACGAACGCTTTTATGCCCCGGTATTATATATTATGTATCGATAATATATTATGTATGATGTATAGGTAAATTTAACATTGAAAGCGAGAGCGAGAGTAATTACGACGCCGCGATCCCAAAAAAGCAATTAATTACGCGACGACAATAGGTACACGCAGACTTAATGTATCATTTAACACACACAAAAAAAAAAGAAACAAAGTCAATAGAAAGTAAGAAACCTATAAATTAATAAAATAAATACGAAATATCATGTAAATATACTGTGTAGAACCAGGATTACTTTCGTATTAATATTCGTAATAGCTATTGTATTCTAATCAAAATTTATTGTAATGTGAAAATACATATAGGTGTACGATAGACGATGTTACTTGTAACTATGTAAAATAAAATGTAAGTATAATATCTTATATCTGTACCTAAAATATTGTGGCAAATGTTATTATTAATTATTATTGAATGAATCGTCAAAAAGCTTTTATTTTAAAAGATATAATTAAGAGTAAGATTTTAATCTACAAAAGGCTGAAAGATTTTTTTTATCTGGAAACCGTGTAAATTGGAATTGCCAATTAATGAATACAAAGTGGCAAAATGCCGGAATGGATTAATTTTGAATTGAAGAAAATAAACAAATATCTATAGTTTTTTTTTGTAACATTAAATTGTCGATAAAATGGCTACTTTGTTTGGTTGTAATAATTGCGTAATGTTATGATTTAGTTTTTAATCCAAATTGAAAAAACCTCGAGATGTATTTTTATATTAAGTTAAATGTGGTTTATTCTATGTGTGCCGTAATGATTCTGGTAGACAGTAAAATTATACCTACTGTATGTTCAATAATTATAATTAATCGTTAGAGTGATATAAGTTTGTAATAAGCGAGACTGTGTTATTTATTAAATTCTATGTGAATATTGAATTGTTTTGGGTTTAGGAAAAATATGCTAACTTATGTTTTATCGACGGATCCCTTTCCTACAGACATATAGAGGATATACCTAATTATTTTTAAAATCAATAACCTTCTTTTAGATCTCAAAAAGAGAAACGAATTTAATGAGACACTGACTCAGTGCTTTTAATTAATATGAATAGATTATTTGCTCAAATATGTGGACCGTATTCGTTTATTTCAAATACTGCCTATCTAATATTATTAAGGTGTCAAAAAAAAAAAAGAATTGATTTGTAAGGACTATACCTGTTAGTTTTTTTTTTACTTTTGGTAACTACGTTTTTTTCTATGTAATTGTTGGTCCAGAAGAAATGAAATTAAAAGAAATTTAACGGGAAATTTAATTATAAAAAAGAAAGATTAATTATAGAATTTAATTATAAAGTTAGTTATAAAATTTAATTATAAATTTAATTATAAGTTTGGTTATAAATTTGATTATAAATTTAATTATAAAAGAATTTAAAAAGAAATTGAACTATACAAAAAAGGACTACCTAGTTACGGCTGGCGTAGGCACGGGAGCCGCTATAAAGGAAAAATTGTGCATAAGACCGAGCTCTGCACATGGCCAGGAGACGGAAAGACTGAGGAAGTCGCCGGGGGCGTGGCCGAGAAGGAAATCCAGGGTGACGACGCGCTGGTCCAACCAAGGAAGAGAGATCGGCACGGGAACCAATGACGGGACAGACGAAGAAGATTGACCCAATGGCGAACTTGGAGGGCGCTGCCCTGTAGACACCCCGGTTGAGCAGGGTATATGAGGGGCGGCCGGCTTCAAGGGAATCAGTTACGATCGAGATTCGGAGGAGAGAGCTGCGATCGGGAGTCGGAAGTGAATCAGTTGCGATCGGGATTCGGAGGAATCAGTTACGATCGAGATTCGGAGGAGAGAGCTGCGATCGGGAGTCGGAAGTGAATCAGTTGCGATCGGGGTTCGGAGGAATCAGTTGCGATCGAGATTCGGAGGAAAGAGTTGCGATCGGGAGTCGGAAGTGAATCAGTTGCGATCGGGAGTCGGAAGTGAATCAGTTGCGAATCGAGAGGAGATCCGAAGACGGGTCGTAGTTACGGACGTGAAGCAGGAAAAGTGAGGTGACAGTCGAACCGAAATCGGGAGTGGAGAACGCCCAACGCCTTAAGTACACTTTTTATGTATACAACAATCGAGATTTTTGCAGAGACATTTATTTTAATAGTGATTGTTTTCGCATAAGTTAGTTAATAAGTAGAATATAAATTTTGTGTTTGCTTTTCCTTTTATCCATAAAGTTAATTAGATAGTTTGAATTTAATTAATGTGATTTTTTCTCAAAAATATCCTGTGAGTAAGTAGATTGTACATTTCTATGTTGTTTTTTTAAAAATATTAATTAGAATTTTAAACTAACTTAACTTTTCTCCAAGTAATCTTCCTCAGGGAAGCAGATTGCGTAATTTTCTGTTCCTTTTCTTTCATATACATATAATTGTGGATTGTGTTTAAATTTTAACTTCTCTTAAAAAAAAAGGAGAATAATTTTTTTGGGAAATTGTATGTGTTATTTGTATATTTTCTTTCGCCTATTATAATAATTGATTTTTCTGTGAATACTATAATGTCTTGCCTTTAACTGTGTTGTTAAGTTTCCAAAATGCACACCAATAACGTATCGCAGATTGCGCTGTAAGGTACCTCCGAAACCAAAACAAGAAAAACAAAAAGGATCGTCCCGGTCTTCGCGGAATCCACAGGATGGTGCATCCGTCACTCACACTCCAGTGCAGGCGTCCCGCTTTGACACGTTCTAGAAGAAACGCAAATTCCTTCCACGGGCGCCGAGGAGAACTTCCGGGCAGTTAAAATAGGGCTCTCCCGAAGGACGGTCACGGAAAAAACGCGGCCGACACAGGGCACCAAAAACGCTGTAGAGTGTTGACGCGTACGTTTCGGATCACAATCTTTGAGTGTTTCACGTTTTTATTCGTTGTGAGTGAGCAATTTCCACGACTTAAAAGCAAAATCTTCCACAGTTTACTTCGAGACAAGTCCGAAGCGTTCATTTTGAGGAAGTCATTCAAAGGAGACTGGCGTCCATTAGTGCCGGTTGGATTTCTCGTGCTGCGCGCATCTCGGCCAGCCAGACGAAGCGTCATCCAACACGACGGCCTGCGCTCGATAAGTGCACGAGATCATCATCATCACCACCTCCATCAGCGCCAACGGTCCTAGCGAACCTTTCGCGGGACCGACGCCATACAGCAAATCCTCGCCACAAAGATCCAACCGTGAGTAATCTATCGAGACTCAAAGTGTACCTCTCCAGCCCTGCCTTTCACAAAAGGTACGAACCATAGTGATACCCCAATTGTTCCATAAACTTTAAAATAAATGTCCTCTATGTAGAAAAATAAGCCTCATGTAAAAGCATATAAATAAATAACTAAATTGCATCAAAATCTTTCTTCTTACGAACCCATCCACCTCCCGTCCGCAGAGAGATAAAAGAACTTATTCACTAAAGGTGAACTACCCTGAAAGAGAGTAAAGAGGATTTTCTATATACTAACAGTGTGTATATTAATACGAATACCGCGCCTAATTTACACCTCCTGCCATTCCTTCCTCTGTGACTAAATTATGTTTGATACCAGTAAGTCGTAGAGCCACGACTGCACCGAAGAATAAACGGTGCCCGTAAGTGGAGGGCACTCGTCTTCAGAGCAAATTTGATATCAAAAAGTGATATCAATCGTATAGTTGACATGTTTGATAATGAATGGTCCCACTTACGATCAACGTGATTTGACAATTTCTATGAATAAAACAGAAAACATATATTTTATATATTCTTCTATGGCGTGAAGTGTCAAAATTTATCATTTTTAAACTTGAAATAACTGTTTTTAACCAGCAAGCGGGAAAATTTTACTTAATTTATAATAACTTAATTAATCAGGACCCTTTATTACACAAGGAACAATTTTTCATTCATCAAAATTCAAGTTCGGTTGTATTCTTGACTCTAGCCTTTTTTTTTAGTCGCCAAATTTTAGTGTTGGTCGATACATTTTTTTCGGTGGTGACTTTTTTTTTGGTCACCAAAAAGTTTTTTCCCTTTCGTTGCGAATGACTAGTTCGGCGAAACTCCACTACGCGGAGTGGCGGCGGGCTCGACCGAGAGCGCCTTGCGATTGGTTGCGTCATCCACGAAGACGCAATACGGTATCCCTTTTCTGAAACGTATATAATAAAGACATCTTGTATCAGTTAAGGAGATAAGTGATCTGGGAGTAACTTTTGACACTAAATTATCATTCATTCCCCCACATTGACTTGATAACTAATAAAGGTCTCAAAATGTTGGGATTTGTTTTAAGAACTGCGCAAAACTTTACAGACCTGCGCACTTATAAACTCCTCTACACTTCTCTTGTCAGACCTCAGATTGAATATAACTCGATCATTTGGTCGCCTCACTACGCTAATCATTCAACGGCAGTTGAACGAATCCAAAAAAAAATCTTAAGAGATATTAATTACAAATTAAATATACGCTTGGAAGATATCAATTATTAATATGTCCTTAGTTATTTACAACTATTAAACTTGTCTGTGACAGACCTAATATTTCTTTATAGGATCATAAACAGCATGATTGATTGCACCCAGATTGTTAGTCTGATCGACTTAGGCCCGGTTGTTTCAAGTTCGATCAAAGTAAGCGGTCGATAAAAGCATAGATTTTTACCAAAACGGATCGTCTGATTGGTGGAGAACTTAAAAATCTATGCTTTAAAAGAACGCATACTTTTACACAGTGGAGAAAAACTATTTACATGTTCACAGTGCAATTATTCGTGCAATTATAAATCAGACTTAGAAAAACATACCTATACGCACACTGGTGAAAAACCATTTTCATGTTTACAGTGCAATTACTCTTGCTATAGTAAATCCAATTTAACACGACATGTGCTTAAGCATACTGAAGTGAAATTGTTTTCATGTGTACTGTGCAATTATTCGTGCAACGATAAATCCAATTTAAAGAGACATGCTCTAACGCACACTGGAGAAAAACTTTTTTCATGTTCACACTGAAATTATTTATGTAATCATAAATCAAGCTTAATAAAGCATGTGTTTACACACAACTAGCAAATCTGTTTTCATGTATTTATTCGTGTGGTACGGTTAAGAATACTTGCCCTGCCGGCGGGCCCAAGCACAATACCGTAACGCATCATGGAAGGGTACAAAAGGAACGACGGTCCCGCTTGCCGTATGCAGTACCGATCAAGGTTTCTACGCGTCAACACTCTCCAGCAGCCAGAGGGCTCTCCTGCTGAAGAAAGTCAACTCACGTGTTCTGCTGCCTTTGGACATGGAACGGCTGTATCCTATAGGCGGTCAGCATTTCCCCCTAGTGGCCGTCGTGGGAGCCCGGCCCAGGCAGTAAGCCATCCGACTGCAGACCTCCGCTCCTGCCAGATAAACTCTTCCGTTGACGCGGATCACGTACCATGTACCGCCTGAGCGTGGAAGTGTCGCTTCACGTGTGCATTCGTATTTAGGTTTCCACACAAATAGTGTCCCCGAATTGTTTATCGAGTGCTGCGCATCCCTTAGTGATTTATAGACTTATTGCACTGGAGATTATATTAATGGTGAATGTGAGACTGTTACTTTATAATAAACCAAACCTTAGAGGCTTTGTTATTGTTCTAGTATAAATTGACTTGTAAAATAAATGTGTAATTATTATTCTGTGACTAATACTGATCCGTATCAATATGGCGCCCCACGTTGGGTGCCTTTTGATACGGGGATTTCGATTGGGCTCAATGAAAGACCGCTCGTCGAGTAACAATATTTATTATTTCAAGAATCAAACAAGTGTCATTAGTAAGTACAGTAAATGGAGCATTGGAGAAAGAAAGTCATCGTCTTCAAGCGCAGAGGTCTCTGATAAACACTAGACCGGTGCTATATACAATACATGAAAGATGCTAGCTGTAACCCGTCAATAATGAATCCTATATGTATTGTATTTTTGAAGGGTAATGCAAGTTCGGCGATAGCAATGTTGCTATCGTTGCCCCTCTCGGGTTTGCTGGCCCGGGGCTTAAGCCCCATCTCCGATCATGTAATTTAGTTTTTTTTAGCCGTGAATTTTAACGAAATTACGGACGTTTCACGGAGTTACGGGGACAGACAAAAAAAATTTTTTTTTTTATCATAGCAAATTTCATCCTGTTACGGACAGGACAAAGCCTGCGCCTACCATCAGGCAACAGAACACTCGAGTTCTAAATGCCAAGCAGAGCGGAGATTGCATTCTCCACAAAGGCCCCTTTCAGGGCCGCTGCCGATGGCCGCCCCGGTTGGGGGTGGGTACCGTGCCGAAGACGGCGCGCGAGTTTTCGGCCGCGGTGGTCGCTTTCGATCGTGGCGGGCGTCAGGCGGCGGCAACCGAGAAAGGGGGAAGCGAATTGGAAGGAAGTAGCTTCATAAAATCACATCTCGCTGGGAGCAATAAAAATGCGTACACGACATGGGCTGAAATGTATATGTTTTTTACTGAGAAATGTTTTATGAAAATCTTAATTTTCAGATTCTCAGGGTTTCTAAAATTATGGAATTTATTGAATTGTTTCAGAGATCTCAATGAGACTGAATCACAATTGTATGTAATAAAATGTCGCATTTCATTGCTCCAAGTTGAGGAGAGAGAGCGGGAGGTGATTTTATTCCACATGTAAAGAGCATTGATGCCTGGTTGCCATGACAACCGGGTATCATCATCATCAGCACTTGGTCACCCCCGACCCAGTCGGGCGTGAATACCGTGTCTAAGTCGGTAACCTGGGCGACAGGTCTGGAACTCGCAATTAAAAGATGAATCGAGAGAAATGATGCTCTCGGAAAGTAAAATTACGCCTCGCTTTGAACATGTAAATGTGTTGTACAGCGTGATCCAGACATGTCTTTCATACTGGCACGATATTATTGCTAATGAATATCTCTGATTTCAGAATTGGGAATTCCTTGTTGAAATCCAGGAGCTTGACAGAATTGCATCATGAATGTATGTAAAAATGGAATGTCACATTTTATTGTTCAATAAAGAGAAAGCGGGAGGTATTTTTATTTTGCGTAAGACGCAAGTTTGCCCTATTATCTGAACCATTTTGGTTGAACACTGAAAGTAAAGTCATTTTAAAAATCCCGGCTAAATCAGTTGCCGGTCACTTTGAAGAAATTACATGGTCAAAATATTTTATGAAATTTACCTAAAATAAAGAGTTGTCAAGTAAATGCACACACACACACTGCGCGATATAGTGAGTTATCGGCAGTGATATGGCAAAAACACATTTTTTCTGATAATTGAATATCTTATGGGAATTAATCAAAGTGAGATTGCAGCTCTCACAGACTTAAAATCAAACTGAAACCTTTTTTACAGTGTTCTCAACAAGAATACTTCTTAAGTTAATGTGTTTTTACGCATGTAAAGTTGTACCGGGACGCCGGAGAAAGCTAAATGAGAAAGTTTTCTCCGCGGCCCCCTTTGAAGGCATATAGCGCAAGTAATATTTGCAGGACAGACTTGAAAATATTACTACAAGACGCGCCCAGTCAATACCTATCCATTGGTAATGCTAAGACATCGATAAACATTTGGTCACTAATTTTTAATGAATTTAATCTGACCACCACTGAGGTAAATTTCCGCCGGGATCACAAAAATAGAAATAACTTCTGACAGAAGTGTTCGATCTTGATGAATCTTTTTGCATCATGATCGCCAAGTAAATACCTATACAGAGAGTATACACATGCCTATATAGGCTCATGTTTTGACTTGGAAGAAAAATTGACCTTTTGAACTTTTCTTAAAAACGCGATAAGTATCAAAAACCACTTTGTCCATAGACGAAAGTGGTATCAAAATACTCGTTAGGCCGAGTACTATGCAGTAATCATGAAAAGCATCGCGTAACAATTAAATTACCTACATTTATGACCTGATTTAACTTCGACCCTTCACGGTCGACATAATTAACGCATTTTCATAAATTAGTAGGACCTGCAGGTCCGATGAAGTGTGTCACGGCCTTATGCAAGGTCAGGCCTATACGTGGCATAGTTTGTAGCCCTGTGGGATACATGCAAAACCTGTAATTAACCATTTTTTGTCTTCAGACCGAGATCAGTACGGCCGCTCGCGGGTTTAGTTCCTAGAAGCGCCGCGAGATGACACCAGTCGCGGTTCAAACCGCGGCGACAGAGAGGGGAGATTTGGCTCACTCTGATTGGGTTACGTAACATGCTGTCATATCATATCTTGTAAATCTCTGAGAATGTTATATAATAAAAAGGTTTTGTAGAGCGGTCACCTGTTACGCTCACGCGTGGTGATTTAAACGCTGTCGGACCACTTTCATCTGCATTTTATTTATCTCCCGATACCTATTGGAGAATTCTGCTGGGACCTGACTACTGCAGTGCATCTACGATCCAGCCTC